>VCCN01004508.1:3265343-3281890 GCA_006491835.1 Architeuthis dux | reverse complement strand
AAATCACGGTAGGGGAATGTTAATTTTATATATCGGTTTGGCACAAACAGTGAAGAGTTTACTCCCTCAAATTTGGTGAGGATTGTTCTTGTTCTTGTTACGGTAAAAATATAACTACAACATAACTATAACAACAACATTTTTCAGCATTTTATTGACACATCAATTTAGAGAATCTCTGTTCCTTTCTTCTACTTTAAAATCTTTCATTTACTAAACAATCAATGCTTCAAGGTTAATGAGAAAGAAATCAACCACATATGATGAGTTTCTTTCATACTGTCTGCTGAAAGTAAGACATTTTTAGTACCCTGTCATTGCAGTGTAAAAGGATTCAAGTGATTTCTTAGAAAGTTTCATAATTTTATTTCAGAGTGGCCACCAGAAGAGATAGTCATCATTGAAATCAGTGAGACAGTCTGAGTGTTCAATCAGTTAAGCTCTTGTCACTTTTCCAAAATGTCTCAAAAACAACTTTTACACATATTCATACATTTCCTGTCACAAGTCCAACCCAGGTAGGCCGGGGGCCAGCATGGCCTACCGTGCAACCCCCCTCCCCATAATTCTACATTTAGGGTACCAAAATGTTCCCTAGAATGTCCTCTTTCAGAAAAAAGATGTTCCCAAGAAAGAAGTTGGGAAGAACTACCTCATTTGCATAAAATTAAATGGCCGCCAGCACACACCAAAAAATACAGAATTTCATATCTTGTCTCCCAGTTGACATATCTGAGTACTTTAAAAGGTTAAATCATGGTTTTCAGACATGAGGAATTCAGAAATCCACTTTATTTTACCAGGAAATTAATTTAAAGGTATTTGAGGATTTTACAAGGAAATTTCAAGTATACTTTATAGGCAAAATTGTGGATTTAATTCATGAAGCTGATATATACATATAGATATATATATATATAAAGTTACAGCTCAAAACGTGAAGCTAAGTATTCAGTATTTTATGAAGAAAACTTCAACTGCACAATCCAAAGTCTATGGATCATAGAATTATTTTTTATTAAAGTATATATGAATGACATGAAGATTGGGACAGGTTTTTTCAGGTCCTAGGTTGGCAAGGCCTGAATGTGAAAAATCTGAAGTCTGCGCAATGGAGTTTTAAGGTGAAGTGCAAAGTGCTCGTGACCGACCCAACCCTTTAAACTTTTGGTTTGCATGCTATGGTCCACCGTAGTGGCACAGGAGTTTACTTCTCCTGGCATATGCAAGCTAGCTGTGGGGGTGTGCTGCCCCTTTGTGGGTGTATTGTTAGAAAGAGAATTTTATCAGCTTCCTAATAGCATATGCTCCCAATTTGTATCTGGTGGTTTTAAAAGGTCACAGCCCAAAACACAAAGCTAAGTATTCAGCATTTTATGAGAAAACTTATATATATATGGAAAGCTGATGAAATTCCCTTTCTAACGATATATATCCTAATTTTAGTTGTTTTTATACAACTTATTAATTTGAAGACTTCATGGATTAGCAGAAGCTCTGCTATTCCATGGTCTTTGTGACCGATTGGTAAAGGCAGCTAGGTGTAAACTGGTCTCACTTTGGTAATAAGGGTGTGAGTTCAATTCTCACTGAAAGCTTACTCTTTATATCCGATTGCGCTATTATTCATTGCCATAGAAACAGTGGCCCAAATTAATAAGTTGTATAAAAACAACTAAAATTAGGATGAACTAGTCAAATTTAATAAAAGTGGTGTGTTACAATACTTCATCCAATAATAATAAATATTTATTTAAACATTGATATATTTAAGAAAGAATGGAAACTATCTTTCAATCTTTTTTATAGCATGATAAATATTTTGAAGGACAGTTATTAAGTTTCTGAGCATTAAGTTATTGTGCATATATTAAAAGCTTAGTGGTGAATAATATATGTGTTTATGTGTATGTAAATACACACACACACACACATACACATACACACACACTTCTATACACATACAAACATACACCCACCCACATACGCATGTAAGCATATGCATACCCAGCCATAGACACACACACACACACACACAGACACATATCCTCACCCCATAGAACCAATTCCAATATACTCATCTGGACAGAATCACCAAGAGTCATAAATCACACCTACTTGGCAATCCACACAAGATCTAAACACCCTGCTCCCTACGCCCACCCACTTTATAGCTCATACACTGACCTTTTCTAAACCACAACCGGCTCACAGCTCCATAAGTAACTTCCCATTGAACAAACTAAGTCACCCAAGCATACAAAACACATCTCACTTCATTTCCACTACACCGCATGGAATGTGCATGGCTCTGCTATGTTCAAATCTCTTCTGATGATGTTGTTCACAACGACAAAATGCAAAAAGATTTATCTTCATGATAATAAATATGTTTGAGACGTAACACGCTTTTCTCAATCATTCTTTTCCACATTGGCTAATCAAATCTACCATATATATGTATATACTTAAAATCTTTATGAAGGCACTCATATATGTATATATAATATATGTGTGTCCATACATGTACTAAGAACTGAATTTATCAACTATGATCCTGAATCATATAGAAAACAAATCAACTGAATTGTTGAACCATTTCCAATTATTGGCATCATCATCATCATCATCATCATCATCATCATCATCATCATCATCCTCATCATCCTCCTCCTCCTCCTCCTCCACCACCACCACCACACCTCTTGTCTCTGTCTTGAAACTCATTATTCAGTTTTCAAGGAGCTCTTTATGCCTACATATCTTTACCACCACATTCCTTCAGTTATACCTTAGCTTCTCTCTTAACTGAACACTTGCCATTGCCAAGGTTCCATTTCTCAAGACAACACGACGCACCTTGGCTTATTTCCCATGAATAAATATTGTGTGGAGCCATATATCAAGGTTCTCTCCTTTCCATGCAATTAATTCCCAAACATTGGGATGAGAGATCATTGCCTTCAACTCTGCAGACTGAAACCCTTTTGAATCGATCCGCTTTCTACTAATCAAGACCATTCTTCTTCTTTGGTTGCACAAAAAAAAAACATATTGTGAAAACAAGCCAACTAATAATGCTGTGGTTTTAGTCAGTATGATGGATAAACTCAAGGTTTTTACTTTTGTAAGTAAACATTATCGGAAGATTTATTAATGACAAGATTACATTTTTAAAAGAATTGCTTTTTATTAAAACAAAACTGAAAACTACAATTTCATAAAAAACTATGAAGTGTTGTAATATTTGGAATCAGTATTAAATAAATAAAAAATAATAATAAAACATCAAATTGGCTAAAACTACCTTTTCTTTCATTTCTTTTAAGAGGGGAAAAGAAAGAAAAGTTAATTTGGGCCAATTTGATGTTTTATTATTTATTTATTTTATTCCATCTGAAAAAGATGTCATTGAAAGATTGAGATTATTATTAAACCTAGCAATTTGTAAAAAAATGAATAGCTTTTATAGAAATTGAATAGATTATTTCTAAATAATTTGATCTTTCAAAAATTTCATAATATGCAACAATTGAAAACCCACCCCATGGGCGAGATTGTTTTTTCTGTGGAAGGCCTAAATGGGACCTTTGGCTGCAATATGAGATCAAAATTGTTTTCTTTTAGGGTTACCGTAATTCAATTCCCCTGGCTTCAATTCTCCATTTCGGCAACTTAGAGATCACATGCAGATAAATGGAATCAGACTTTTAGTATTAGATAGATAGATTGAAATCTGATCATTATTATTGTGGTGAGTGCAAACGAAGACCCGACACTTTTATTATTCAGTTGCAAATCACCCAGACTTTTATTGCATTCTTTAAGTTTGAAGTGTTTGAATTGTTTTGATTGGTATGCATCTGCTCTTTCAGTGAAGAGCTGGGGAAAGATCGAAGTGTGTGAAGAAAAAATAGAAAGGTTTATATTTGTTTGTTTTTGTTTCTGATCAGCTGAGTGCTATGTCCTTTGCAGGACAATCTGGATAACGGCCTCTGAGGTTTGAAGCTGAGCCTATGGCTAGTGAAAAGGAAAAGATGTTAGCAGAAACAGATATTTTCTCTTGGGATATTGACAACATTGAGATAATGAAGTCTCAGTTTTGCTTACATTTTTGTCCCAGAGCCATCATTATCACGTTTCCACTCTTCTGAAAGAGAAATAGGCGGATACCAGCAAATTTACTGCTACAGTTTCAGCTATGTTAGTTTATTGGTGGTCAGGTGGTTCTGTGATAATATGTTGTGTAATGGAATCATTATTGTAAACAAGAAGATTACCGTTTAGGCCTGTCTTTTTTGCTTGAGAATAGTTTTCCTTCAGTAAAAGAAATGCTATAAAAGATAATGTTACCTTCCTGAAAACATTGACATAGACATTGGAATAGAATAAGAAAACAATTCTTTAGGTTACTTTTCATTCGGTTGTTTCAGTGGATACAGTCAGTTGTTCTTTGGGTTATTCATCTTTGAATCACTGCTACCCACAACAGACTGGGTTAAACACTGTTGCTGGATGTAGGTTATTCATGTGTTCTGACATTTATATGTATCTATCTATGTATCCAGACTTTGCCCAGCCCTAACCATTCATAGTAGAAACTTGAAATTTTGTACACACAAATACTCAATGAGTAAGGAAAATGTGTATTTTCGTTCTTTGAAAATTCCCCCCCAAAATAGGTTTTTAGGGGGGGGATTCAATTTACAATGTAAGTTTATGCCAAATTGATCCCTTAGTTTATGTTCAGTAGCATTCTCACTTGTTTTTAGAAATTTGGACTTTTTAGTGATAACTGCCCACCACCACTGTTTAAGTTATGAGGTAAAAAGAAGCATATAGCGGTCCCTTGGAATGCTAGTTTTCATTGCTTTGTCTTCTAACCTGACTTCACAGGCTTTTCTCTTTGGAACTTTACATTTTAAAATCTTCAGCCTTTTTAACAATTACTTGAACTTCTTTTTTTTGAAACCTTTTACAATTTTCAAATTATTCAAATTATTCAACTTTAACATTCTATAGTCAGTATAAATATTTAGCATAAAAAAACATGCATTTATGAACAGCAGCAACCATATTTAAAATTTTAAAGTTTATTGTAGAATCTTAATTTACTGTACTGTGAGAGTTTACTAGGCAACCCTGGAATGCGAATGAAGACCCCACAATATTATTTTTCAGTTGAAAATCACCCAGACTTTTATTGTATTCTTCAAGTTCAAGCACATTTTAGGGGTACCTCAATTCAATACCTCTGGCTATAATGCACTGTTTTGACTACTTAGAAACATGGGCGTCTGCTGCCAATTTTCTAGGGGGCGGGGGGCAAAACGATATATTTCCGTGGCAGGTGGGGATCAAAGGGGTATATTTAGAATATATCTTAGTGGTACTGCACCATTATCCTTTATTGACTATAAGGTTCAAACTTTTAACCCCCCTTGTACTCAGTGAGAAGGACTGTGTATATACCCCGTTTGCCCCCAGCCCCAGTCAATGCCCATGCTTAGAAGTCACATACAGATAAACAGAATCCAACTTTTAGTATTATATAGATTGTAGAATCTTACTTCATTCTCTGTGAGAGTTTATTGTATTTATCTTACTTTATTGAATTGTGAGAGTTTATTGTGTAATCTTAATAAATGGCAATGCATAGTGTGCATATGTATAATGTGTGTGTGTGTGTGTGTGTGTGTGTGTGAGACTGAATGCCATTTACTGTTAGTTACTGTATCTCATGCAGCTACTCCCTCTTAATCCATTGTGCAAAAAGAGTTCCTGAAAGAATAATATTCAGGCAAAATGGTTAATTTCAAAATATGATGTTGGATGATGAAATTAAAACTAACTTAAAAAAAAATGAAAATCAAAGTTAGATTCACATTCAACTTGCAGACTATGAAAAGCCACAAAAAAATGATTAACAACCATCTTTGTGGCGTTATTGAAGGTACCCCAGCAACACACTGAGCTTTTGAAATTGATCAGAACTGGTTAATCAAGGCTTTGTTGATTAGCAGTAATGTTGTTTGCTTAATTTTTCAAGTTTTACAAGTTCATTATATGAATATCTAAGGAAAATGATATAAAGTTTTCTGATAAACAGTAAAGGTAGGGAAAAAAGTATTCTCTGCAGATCACAGGAACCAGGAATGCAGGAATTAATTAATCTGGAGGTACATAAATTGAAATGAATAAGAAATATTTCTACTCTTTTCATATCCTTAGCTTCTATCCTTTACTACAACTGAAATAGTGTGAACAAAAGGTAGACATTTTTTTTTAATGAAAGTCATATTGACAATAGATTTGCCAAATAGAATTAATGTATGTAGATGCTGTATTTTCTTCTCCAAGATGTCTAGATTAATTTCAATTAAACTTTTTCTGTTATGTATGCTTTACACTTTTTAAATTGAGGATATGGTAATATTGGGTTACTTTCATTATATTACAAAAATACAGTACTGATCAAATTTAGAAGATACATTTATGAGACTTATGTCTGATGAGTGAAATGATTTTAAAGATTTATTGTTTAAATATTGTAAGCTGTAACATTTTTTTAAGAATCTTTATTTAAAAGTTCTTCTCTGAATGTTGTTAGACAGGGTGTATTAATCATTGTGTATATAGTTTTGTCCATGTACTCTCATTCTAGAATGTGGGATCACTTCCTAGAACATATAATATGACTTGATGTTCTTTTTGGTTGTTTTTTTATATTCCTATACACCTGAAATTTAGCACAAAAAATAATACTGATGTATAGGAATATAAAAAAGACCAAAAAAAAACCAGACGTGATGTTGTCAAGTTGAATACGATCATGCATTCTAGGAAGTGATTCAGCATTCTAGAATAAAGAACACCCGACGAAGGCCGGAGGGTACATGGATGAAACATTGTGAATAAATGAACATATGGATGAGGAAAATAGTCTGAACATGCCATACGCAATCTTTATTTAAGAAGTTTGAACAAGTTTTATTTTTTTCTCAGTCTCACTCACACACATTTGTTGATTCTTCTACACATCCGTATGTATGAAACGCAGTGTGTATCCATATATTAGAACCTGTCAACCAAAACTGTCAAAATAGGTTTCTTCAGTTTTCAAGTCAGTCTGGCTGGCTGGCTGGCTATGTATGTATCACACAATGGAGCTAGAGGGCTGAAAACTTCAACATTTACTCCTTTTTTTGTAAAATCCCCCCATAAATAGGTGTTTAGTGGGGGGGTTCAATTTACAATGTAAGTTTATGCTAGTTTGTACCCACTTGTTTTTGAAAATTGAAAAAAGGTGAAAGAAGAAACTTATTCATTCGTCACCCCTTTTTTTTAATTGATCACCCCCAACATGGCAAGCTGCTAAAAGATGTTGGTAACATGACAATTTCTATAGAGCGACTAAGCAGACCTGTATATACATTTTTGTTTGCTTGTGTATAACACTTCTAAATGAGCATACCGACACTACACATTGATCCTAGGCAGATACTTTGATCCCAGATGCAGCACACAGATACTCTGATCCTAGGCAGATACTTTGATCCCAGATGCAACACACAGATACTCTGATCCTAGGCAGATACTTTGATCCCAGATGCAGCACACAGATACTCTGATCCTAGGCAGATACTTTGATCCCAGATGCAGCACACAGATACTCTGATCCTAGGCAGATACTTTGATCCCAGATGCAGCACACAGATACTCTGATCCTAGGCAGATACTTTGATCCCAGATGCAGCACACAGATACTTTGATCCTAGGCAGAAGTGCCAATCCATAAGTAAAATATCCAGTCATTTTTGACAGTTACTATGCTAGTATAAAAATAATATTTCTCCTTCCCATTGAATCAATATATTTAGCATCAAAAAACTCCCCAGTGGTATTGCAAACTCAGGCTCCAAGAAAATTGAATTTGTATCAAGATCCAAAAAATTTATATATTTCATTTTTATCTTGTGCGGTTTTATTGATATATTTAAATTCTTGGTATATGGATAAATGGAATACTTCAGAGAGGTTCATGGCTAGTACACCCCAGATTTTCCTTAGGCACATTTTATCACCTGAAAGTTTTCTGTTGCCAGAGCAGAAGATTATAGATCTGGTTAGCTAACCTTAAATGGCATCTTGCAGTAAAATATATGTTTTAAAAATGTCACAGATGAATCCATGCAATGTATAAGCTGGAAAAAGTATCATTTATCTTACCTACAGATTTTTGAAAAACATTACATGGTTGACATTACAAAATTAATCTCTGATATCTCAGTAAACTTATCTTCTACATATTTGTATATGTATCTAAGTTCCTAAAGATTAACAAATAAAGGTTGTGCTCAGATCATCAGTAATCTTATTTATTTTTTCTAACCAAATTCAACAATTTAATCAACTATCGCCAAATGAGACAGAGATTGGAAAACCAGATAAATGTAATATTTTTATATGAAATCAAATAATGGATAATTTTATATCCGACAGAATATGATAATTATAAAGACATTTATTAGTTGGGAACCTATATTAGCCCGGCATGAGTGGCCTAAATCGTGTAAGTAAATAAAGAAATGAGAGTTGTGCAGGGATCGAACCCACGTCCACCTTGGAAGCAACCTTATACACAGGTTCTGCTTTTATATGTATAGTTACTAAGGATTAACAAATAAAGGTTGTCCTCAGATCATCAGTAATCTTACTTATTTTTTCTAACCAAATTCAATAATTTAATCAACTATCACCGAATGAAACAGAGATTTGAAAACTGGATAAATGTAATTTTTTTTTAAAAAGAGGAGAAACATCTTACTTTTTGTGTAACTGCCCAAGATCAAGTTTTTGTTTGCCTGTTTCTCAAGAAAACAAATTCATTTTTCCTGTTAGAGTCGTAACTAGAGATTTGCAGGCTCGGTGGGCTTGGCATCTTGATGGGCACCCTCCAACATTTTGTGTGGTTTGATGAAAAAGGAAAATTTGCAATAAATATATATACAGGGGCATCACAAAAAATTAGAATATCGTGGAAAAGTTAATTTTTTTCTGTAATTTAATTTAAAAAAATGAAACTGTCATATATTCTAGATTCATTACACATAAAATGAAATATTTCATGCCTTTTTTTGTTTTAACTTTGATGATTACAGCTTACAGCTCATGAAAATCAAAAATCCACTATCTCAAAATATTAGAATATTTCATAAGATCAATAAAAAAAAGGATTTATAATACAGAAATGTCGAACTTCTGAAAAGTCTGTTCATTTATGCACTTAATACTTGGTTGGGGCTCCTTTTGCATGAATTACTGCATCAATGTGCCGTGGCATGGAGGCGATCAGCCTGTGGTACTGCTGAGGTGTTATGGAAACCCAGGTTGCTTTGATAGTGGCCTTCAGCTCGTCTGTATTGTTGGGTCTGGTGTCACTCATCTTCCTCTTGACAATACCCCATAGATTCTCTATGGGGTTCAGGTCAGGTGAGTTGGCTGGCCAATCAAGCACAGTAATACCATGGTCAGTAAACCAGTTACTAGTAGTTTTGGCACTATGGGCAGGTGCTAAGTCCTGTTGGAAAAGAAAATCAGCATCTCTATAAAGCTTGTCAGCAGACGGCATCTCCATAAAGGAGAGCATCTCCATAAAGGAGAGCATCTCCATAAAGTTTGTCAGCAGACGGAAGCATGAAGTGCTCTAAAATCTCCTGGTAGACGGCTGCGTTTACTTTGGACTTGATAAAACACAGTGGACCAATACCAGCAGATGACATAGCACCCCCAAATCATTACTGACTGTGGAAACTTCACACCAGACTTCAAGCAACTTGGATTCTGTGCCTCTCCACTCTTTCTCCAGACTCTGGGACCTTGATTTCCAAATGAAATGCAACATTTATTTTCATCTGAAAAGAGGACTTTGGACCACTGAGCAACGGTCCAGTTCTTTTTCTCCTTAGACTCTTCTGACGTTTCTGGTTCAAGCAACACATTTCCTGGACATGTCTGTGTGTGGTGCCTCTTGATGAACTGATACCAGCCTCAATCCACTCCTTGTGAAGCTTGCCCAAGTTCTTGAATTGACTTTGTTTGACAATCCTCTCAAGGCTACAGTCATCCCTCTTGCTTGTGCACCTTCTCCTACCATTCAACTTTCCATGAATATGTTTTGATACAGCACTCTGCGAACAGCCAGCCCTTTCAGCAATGTGGAGGGTGTCAATGAGTGTCTTCTGGACAATTGTCAAATCAGCACTCTTCCCCATGATTGTGGTTGTGGGTACTGAACCAGACTGAGAGATTCATGGTATTTATACTGTATAAATAGTGATTTACTCAAACTCAAAATGGAATATTCTAATCCGGGGGGCGGGGGTCAAATAGACATTCCCTCAGTTATGCCTATGTTTCCAGCCTTATTTAGAAAATATTCAACTCAATCTGAGGTCAAATTCTTAAAAGAAGTTTTCTTATTTCTAACAGAAATTATCTATGTAGCTGAATGTAGAGTTTCATAAAACATGACCTGTTGGTCCTTCTTTAGTTTTGGCTTTATGTGCATATGAACACACATATAAGCACAAAAAATTATAACTTATGTGTTATATTCAATTTAATTTTAATTTTTAACTTTTTAAATATTTTGTCATATTTCTTTTAAGATTTTTGCATTCCCTTGAAATACATATTTTTATGGTATATGCACACCAGGTGAACATTGTACGAGTGTGACTTACATATCAAGTTTACCAATCTCCATAAATGGTTTAGTCCCCTGAAAATGTCCTAAGGAGAAACTGTTAGATTTTTAAAAGACTAGGCAGTCATCTTGAACTGTTTAGAATTATTAGATTAAAAAGAAGAAATTGATACATGATTTATAATATTATAAAAGGAATGAATGACTTGGCTTCATGAACAAAGATTTTTGGAGGGTAATCCACAGCAGTAGGACCATAGACGGTGGGGCCTGTGTGTGGAGTAACCCTCCAGCCTGAGCAGTGAAGTTTTAAGGTGAAGTGTGACTTGCCCAGGGTCGACCCCACCCTTTAAACCAAGGGTTTACATGCTATTGGACCACCGAAGTAGCATGAATAGGAGCGGAGCCCATAGGTCATAGGTTTGACATGAGTGTCCTTCTCCTGACAGATGACAGAGCTAGCTAGGGGGGTCTGCCGCCCCTTTGTGGGAATGTTCCGACAGTAAAGTGGACCCATGATTAAACCCCACAGGACGTGAACATTCCATACTTGGTAGATGCCTGAGCTGGCTATAGTGTTTTTACCGACCTTTGGAAGGAGAATTAAGGACACGCACACTTTAAAAAGCATAAGTTTGTTTGAGAGACCTCTTTCAATTCAGTTTTTTTTCTTTAACAGTATTTTCTCTCATTCTGTTCTGATATATATTGTTTTCTATATTTGTCTCTCTTTTTGCTTCAAATCAGTGATACATCACAAGTGATATTTTGTTCACCAGTCATCTTTTTCATATTTACCTCTGCCAATGAAGTTGGAAGAGGTATATGTATTCACTCGTGTCTGTCTGTCCATCGGTCTATCTGTTTGTCCACAAGGTATCTCCAAAACTTCTTAATGAATTACAATGAAATTTTCTGCATGGGTGAGCAATGGGCTACTGAAGAAGTGATTAAATTGAGGCGGATTCAGGAGTTTTTTTTACAGTTACCGCCCCTAGATATATGTCCACACAATATCTTCAATAGTTTTCAATGAAGTTTTCTGGAACGGTAGGCTATGGAGTAAGGAAGAATTGGTTAAATTTTGGGGTGGATCCAGAAATCTTTTTACAGTTAACTCCCTGTATAAAGTATAATAAAGTAATCAGAAAGATCTCCCCTTGTTCCCAAAGGAAACAGGAGTGATTACTTCCCCTGATTAGAACTCTCCTATAACTATATAAAGGGAGGTACTTCAGACTACATGTACGAGTAAGCACATGTCAGTCGAATAAAGGTTTTCACAAGCATATCTTTCATCTCTTATTCATTACACTCCTCAGCGTCGTAACTATTTGCAAACTTATTTTCATTCAGTTTTTTGTGACAGTGGTGTTGGCTGAGGTATGAGTTTTCTGATTTTTAAATGAATCTCCACAGCTAATTACATCGCGATTGAGGGTTTAAAGAAATAAAGTAAATAAACTCATTGTTTTTTATCTGAAGTTCTTGGAGAATGTTTGGATGTGAAGGGTTCACGTGGTACATGATTGCAGGAACAGCCTCAGGCAAATATGTATATCAAATAACCTGCGGATTATCAGATCATGATGAATTTAGGAAAGTATTAAATGCAATTAACTAAATTATATATGCATATCTCAGAATATATACAATCCCATAAGTAAATCAATATGAGTTTTATGAGCATGTTGTTATATATGTAAATCTATATATGCTATATATGTAAATCTATATGTATGTTTTTGTATATGTGGCAGCTCATGTTTAAATGGTGTGTGTTCAAATGGTGCTGTGGAAAAAGCACTAAAAGTGCGAAGAAATATTAACATTTTAAATTTATAAAAATATCAATCGCAATAAAGAAAATAATAATGTTCCTATCAGATAATTTTTAAGATATAGAGAGTAAAAACATTTCCTAAAATATTACTTATCAGTAAACAATACTAATTAATGAACCAGAAAGGGTAATGGATTTTCTTGATATTTCAGTGTTTTTTCACATCATCTCAGAAATCACATGAGTGAAAGTGAAAGTGAAAGTGGCTTGTGCTGCTTTTTCTGCATCTAAACAATTCGATGGTCTTTGGATGAGCGGGCATATATGAGTGTGTTTATGCATGTATGCACAATCTTTTTATATTCATGTGTATATTTATGCTTATATGCAAGTGTATATGTACATACATATTTTCCATTGTATTAAAATCTAAATCGAAAAATTCTTAAAAATGCTTAACTATTGTGTAAAGCCTGATTGCCAATCTCAATTTCATTTATTTTCTGAGGTTTTGTTGCTTCCCAAATAATCTATAATCAAAATTGGTTGTTAATCACACAGAACAAGATGGCACCTCACTTCTGCAGATTCCTTTTAGCATTTTATATGACATGGCTGAATGTCAAATAATCATTATCCAAAGTGTGGTTAAAACAGGCAACTATAAAAGAAATAACCAATGTAGCATTACATTAGATCGTCTGGTGCCAAGTATTCCAAAGCACACGTGAGGAGTGGGGAAAAAAACCTACTGACTGAATTTACTCATCCGACAGTTTGAGTCGTTTACTCAATTCAGATGGCCAAAAGAAGCTGGTAATCGACTCAAACTTGATGGCCAAAAGTTACTCAAATCACAGTGATGCAGACCATGCGTCTGATTCAACAGACCAATTATCAGCAATCAGAGAACCTTGCGAGCGCTTCCATCAAAGTGAGTTAACCTTTAACCTTCACCGAATCAGACTCCTCCATTCACATGCAAATCTTTCATTCCAACTTGGACGGCACACAAACCACACAAAGCTAAAGAGATCCCCTGTAGTTTTAACGTGAGACTGAAATCTCTTTTGGAAGTCATCTTTAATAAACCTTATCCCTCTAGCACCTAGAACGCAACCGTAGACTAGGGCCGGCACCAGAGTTTAATGCACCCTAGGCGAGACTTAAAATTTGCACCCCCCGGTTGCTTGATCTGCTTTTGAATTTTTCTCCTGAAAGATCAGTACTGCACCCCTTTGAGATCTGCACCCTAGGCGGCAGCCTAGTTTAGCCTAATAGGTTGTCGCCAGCCCTGCCATAAACCTTAAGAGTTTCAACCCAAGCTATGGAGCTACCATGTATTTACATTATCTTAGTATCATGTCTTGAAATCAATTATTATTTTCTTAGATAAATATCAGATAAGAAACTTATCACTCTTGGTATTTTAATTAAATCTCTGTTAGAAACTGTCAACCAAAACTGTCACCAAAACTGGCAACATAAGTTTCTTCAGTTTTCAATTTGGTCTGGCTGGCTGGCTATGTATGTATCATGTGTACAAGCTACACCAATGGAATTAGAGGGCTAAAATTTTCAACATTTTCTCATTATATCTTGGAAAAACGGTTCTTTTGTTTTTTTAACTCCCCTCCCCCTGTTCTTAGTGGGGGTCCAATTTATGCTAAATTGATCACTAGTTTGTGTCCAGCAGCATTCAGGCTTCTTTTTTGAAAAATCTGACTTCTTTTTTAGTGATCACTGCCCAACAAAATGTCGTTTGCTGCTAAAAGACGTTGGTCACATGACGGTTTCTATTGAGTGACAAACCAGACCTGTTCTTTTTTCTATTCACCCTCTCATCTACCTCAAAGCCATACTGACACAACACCATATGCTATACTGCAACGAATGAATAAATGAGAAGTAATTGATCCATTTATCACGGCCAATTACACACTCTTTGCTTATAAATAGTAATATGAACTAGTCTGCACATCCCATCACAGTGCCACAAGAATCCTGTTCCTGCTCGTAATTCCTCATTTCTGATAGTTACACTTCAAAGGGTAATGGAACCCAGGAACCAAACTGAGCTCTTTGACATTTTGCAAATTAGCAAAGCAACCAAATCTACCCAGACTAAAATCCCCCGCTAAGAAGGTTAAGATATCACTGACTGTGTATTTAGCTCAACATAAAGTCAGGTGTATTAGAGTCAAGCGCTTGCCGTCAATAGAGAGATAATGTAATTTACTCAATCTGCATCAGGTTGCATCGTTTAGTGCTCATCTCATTATTAGATTCTGAATGGGCCATAGTTGATTAAGTAAAGTTTTCCCTACCAACTATAACTATATACCTACCATAAATAAATAAATTATATATTGAAATGTAGTAAGATGGTTAGCTATTATTATTTATATCTGCACAGAACCAAATTATGAAATGGTGAAATAAATGTATTCAACTTAAAATGATGATGACAACAATGTTAATATTCTTCTTCTTCTTCTTCTTCTTCTTCTTCTTCTTCTTCTTCTTCTTCTTCTTCTTCTTCTTCAGCAGCAGCCGCCATTATAAGTCCACTTCTGGATAAAGGCCTTTCCCATCTCCTTCCATGAAAACCTATCTTGTGCTAACCTCTGCCACGTCTTACCGGCAAACCTTTCTATCTCATCCCTCCATCTTGTGGCTAGTCTTTTCCTACTTTGTTTACTGTCTCATGGTCACCAATCGGTTAGTCTTTTTCCTCATCTATTGTCATCTTTTCTTGCTAGGTGACCAGCCCATCTCCATTTTGGCTGCTTAATTATTTGTATAATATCTTTCACTCTAGTCCTCCCTCTGATCCATGTTGATCTCTTAGAGTTATTCCTAGCATTGCTCTTTTCATGGCTCTCTGTGCTATTCTGAGTTGGTTTTCAGCTCATTTTGTTAATTTCCATGTTTCACATACGTTAGTCATGGCTGGTTTGACAACACAAAGACCAATTTATTGTCTCCAGACCATCATGTTGAGAGAAGAGAAAATGGCAAATGTGGATGTGAGTGAGCCCTAAAAACAAAACAAGTCTTGTGTATTCCCTAACAATTTTAAACCCAATTTATTCATTTTAGAAATTATTCTTTAAACCTAATTGTATTATTTAGATAAATGTTTCCATGTTCCATTATTTAAAAAAAACAAAACCCACAAATAAGTAGTGCCCTCTACCACCCCCTATATAACATGATAGTTGGAAATACAGAGTTTGTGTAAAAAATAATTGCATTTTTTGTTATTTTAAACTTTGATGCTTATTTTGGAATAAACTATTATTTAACTATGTTCGTGGAATATACCATTTTAAGCGTGGATTTTTCTCTATTTATTTAAGCAGAACATTTTCTTTTTACTATGTATTCTTCTTTATTTAATGCTGTCAAATCAAAGATGGAAAAAAAGCAAATTCGAGCAATTTTGTTGTATGAGTTCAAAATGGAACGTAAAGCAGCGGAAACTGCTCACAATAACAACCAAGTATTTGGCCAGGCAACCGTCAACAAACTTACAGCTCAACATAGGTTCCAATGATTTTGAAATGGAGACAAGAGTGTTGAAGATAAGGAGGGTCATGGACGTCCTTCTGTGATTGACAACATCCAATTGTGGGCTATTATTGAGGCAGACCCATGCAAAACAACTCAAGAGGTTGCAGAGGAACTAAACATTGACCATTCAACAGTTGTTTGATATTTGCACCAAATTGTAAAAGCAAAAAAGCTCGACAAATGAGTGCCACACAAGCTGAACGAAAATAAAAAAATGTGCTGTTACAAAGTCTGCTCTGCGCCTATTTTGCTCAACAACAACAATCCATTTCTTGATCGCATTGTGACATTTAACGAAAAATGGATTCTGTACAACTTTCAACAATGTTCTGCACAGTTGCAAAGTACCAAAACACTCCCCCAAACCAAACTGGCATCAAAAGAAGATTATGGTCACTGTTTGGTGGACGGCAAGTGGAATCATCCCCTACAACTTCATGGCGAAACCATCACAGCAAAGAAGTATTGCCAGGAAATTGA
>VCCN01004508.1:3250238-3260473 GCA_006491835.1 Architeuthis dux | reverse complement strand
AAAAAAAAAAAAATAATATATATATTATATTAACACCTAGTAAATCTTCCTCCCAGGTATATTAGCTTGTTTCCTATTTTAGGTATAATAGTTGTTTTACACCCAGCTAAGGACCTCATAAACTCTACTATTGAATTTAGAAATTTCCTTTTTCAATTTGTGTTAGGCTCTTTTCTTCATCACTTCCTAATAAACTGTTCATTCTTGTATTAAACATTGAGTTATCACACATTTACATCTGAATTCCTCACTAAAGAGCTTTGTTTTATTGTTCCAATGAGTTGGCACATTGTTGTGGTTAAGTTTTAAATAATACCCATTGTTAAATAGCCTTTTCTGTGTTTAATAACATTCTTTAGATTTGTGATTTCACAGAAAACAAATTTCAAAATTTGTTCAATGCTTCATTAACAAAAAGACACAATTACTATTGAGATTCCAGATGAGAGAATTCTGGATTGTAATTTGCATTTTATTTGAATGGTAGAGCAAGAGTACTGGAGGCTAAGAGATCTGAGGTTCTATTTCAAATAACTATTTGCTGGAAAGCTTTTTATGTATAGAAAAACTCACCTTGGAGAGGTGAAGTTTAAATTTAAAAATATAATGCTTACAAATATTTGTTATTCATCCTGTAGAAATATTAACTAACAATTAGAAACCGACAACCGAAACTCTCAACATAGGTTTCATCAGTGTTTAAGTTGGTCTGGCTGGCTGGCTGGCTATGTATGTATGTCTGTATCATGCATACAGGCCTCACCAATTGAGCTAGAGGGCTGAAAATTTAAACATTTACTCCTTACTATGTCTAGAAAAAACTTTTTTTAAAAAATTACCCCACCTCTAAATGAGTTTAAGTGGGGGTTCAGCTTGCAATGTAAGTTCATGCTAAATTGATCCCTTAGTTTGTGTCCACTTGTTATTTGAAAATTCAGATGTTTTTAGTGATCACTCCCCAACAAAAGACGAGAGAAGTAACTTATTCATTGATCACCCACTTTTCTAATGTTTCTAATTGATTACCCACAACACGGCTTGCTGCCCAAAGATGGGGTTCACATGACAGTTTCTATTGGTATTTTATTTTCTCTGTTGGTTCTAAAGAATTTTACTAGATTGTGGGTATAAATGACTATCTTGACCCTTAAGAAGCATCTTCTTCCAACCACAATTTATTTCAGTCACTACAAGTGATTAATGAACGGTCTGCATGGAACAAAGACCATGAGAAGTGCAGTCTTTTGTCCTCTCTATCTAATTCATTTAAATCTTAGGCCAACGTGTTTGACCTCTCCAGAGCACACAGACCAGAATTGCTGTGGACCTTTTCTGAAGAGTCAGAGTCCACAGTGTAGTTACTTGCATTGTCTTCCTAGAAATACATGATGAATAGCCTCTATTTTGCATCTAAGTATTCACCAGTTAACATATTGCATGTGTGAAAGGTGCATATTTATCTTTGTACACTGCTATATCTTTTCTCTCCAGCCAATAAGTAGAATGGTGTATTAATTGAATCTCAGTGATAAATGATCGGACATCTCGGGTTCAGTGCTTAAATAGGGATGCTGATACACTGTATACATTTTGCATAGATGAACGGAAGCCACAGTTGAAATTAATTGAAAATTCTGAAAGCAAAATCACGGATTGAATGTCAGTTAATTGATAATCAAGCTCCAGTCCAAGTTGGAGTTGACTTTGTTTTTCCCCCGTAACAAGAACAAAAAGAACTAGCATTCCAAGGGAAATTATGAATCACTGCCACCTATATATATATATACTTCTTTTTCCCTTGTAAATTAAACAGTGGTGATGGGCAGTGATCACTAAATAGTCCAAATTTTCAAAACACAAGTGAGAATGCTGCTGAACACAAACTAAGGGATCAATTTGGCATAAACTTACATTGTAAATTCTAAAAACCTACTTTGCGGGGGATTTAATTTTCCCTACTCATTGAGTATGAACGGTTAGGGCTGGGCGAAGTCCGGATACATATAAACGTCAGAACACATGAATAAACTAAACTCAGCAACAATATTTTAACCAGTGTTGTGGGTAGTTGTGATTAACAAGAACAATCCTCACCTAATTTAGGGTAGTAAATTCTTCACTGTGTCTATCCCGCCATGTTAAACCAAACCGATATATCAAATTAGCATTTCTCTACTGTGATTGACCAAGTGATTGGTAGGCAGCTGTCTCAACAACTGAGCCAAACTGACAAGTCTTATGTATCTATGAATTTATTTATTATATATACAATACAAAATTTGCAGTAATCATCTTCAGTCAGAATAGTGTAGTTTGACCCTGCAGCAGCCAAGCTTGTCTTTTAATATAAAGGTAATTTTGTAAACCTGTAATACTGCAAGTTGTATGTCACTCTTCTAATGAACTCAAACATGAATGATTAAAAAGCAAAAAGAAATTGTGAGATGTTGAAAATGGCCTAAACAGCCGTAACATGTACACCAATCCAATACACAAGTCAGAACTACGTTCATAAAAATTTTGTGAATTTAAACATTTTATAACGTCTAGAACACTAAAATTTAAAGTATTTTTCATTTTCATAGGTTATTGTTGTGAGATAACATATATGAATAATTTTCCTCCTCTAGACTTTATCTATTTCATCCAGCCAATGGTTTTCTATTAGAAACCATGAACCAAAACTGTCAACATAGGTTTCTTCAGTTTTCAAGTTGGTTCTGATGGCTAAGTATGTATGTATCATGCATACTGAAAATTTCAATATTTACTCCTTACTATGTCTAGAAAAAGCCTTTTTTTTGTTTTTGAAAATTCCCCCCTAAATAGGTTTTTAGTGAGGGGCTTCAATTTACAATGTAAGTTTATGCTAAATTGATCCCTTTGTTTTGGGGGAAAATTCAGACGTTTTTAGTAATCACAGTCCAACAAAAGGCGAGAGAAGTAACTTATTCATTGATCACCCCTTTTTCCAAATTTTTAATCTGCCAAAAGACATTGGTCATATGACGGTTTCTATTGAGTGACTAACCAGACCTGTGAATATTTGCATAGTATACTAATTAATCGATGTTATTTATACTGATTTCATAATGTATAATTGATACTACTTTATTTACAATTATGCATTGTAAAAGGATAATCAATCATTGTGCTCATTACCACAAAACCACTTGTGGTTCTCTTCTTTATGAAATTTAACGATTGCTAAAACCAATCACCATGGCCCAGTGCTTGCCTCTGGTTTGGTAGGCCATGGTTCAATCCACTGCTGAGTCATCCCGAAGACTTTTTAAAAAATGGTATTCAATGCCTCTCCGCTAAGCACAAGGACTAGGATTGAGGAACCTCTTTCCAGTCTAATCAGCTACAGCCAAATCATGTTTGATATACCGGTTCTGATAAGATCACCGGTTAAGCAACATCAAGCCTGGTCATTATCTAGGTGAGTGACCATTGTGGAACACTAGGTGCTGTACGCAGAACAAAGCTTTGACAGGCCTGGCAAGCCGGGAGTGGGTCTTACTAACAATTGCCTGTGTGTACCTAACCCTGCGATAGCCTCAATGAGGGTATAAGCAGAGAACGATGATATATACATACAATGATTGCTAAGAGAAGGTCATCCATGAAAGTTTGTAAACTTTCACTACTTTATTTACTTTCTTGCGAATTGTTTCGTCAAAATCAACATTAAGATTAACCCTTGTACCTGTCAAGGATAATTCTCTTTGGCCATTTAATTCTGTTCAAAAAAGGATCCAATTTAGGTAGTTTACTTGCAGCCTTCTTATATGTGAAAGTTCTTCCAATAATATAACAATTTTAAATGGTAACTCTATTTATTATAAATTAAGTCTGAAAACAGTATCAAATACTAACATTTGCACCTTAATCAGTGTCTGATTACAATTGGCTAGCATTGTGTAATGGTCACAGGAGAAGATTACATTTACAAACTTAAAATAATTACAGCTGACCTAAAAAGCAATTAAACTATTTTTCACCTTGTTTTAATGTAATTTCATATATTCATATGAGTTTCCACTTTCAAAGAGATTTTTCTAGTTAAAAAATAATGGCATTTATAATCCTTCAACTGCACTTCCACAAACCCTGATGTATCTTTTACTAGAAGGGGGGTACAAGGGACTGAGAGGCCACACATATACAGTAGAAGCAAATAAAAGTAGATTGAATAACAGAAAATTCTTTTTTAGCAATTTGGAATTGATTACTGGAATATGTAGTGCTATCAACAGATGCAAATGATTTTAAGAAGAATTATGATGTTTATTACACCACCGCAAAGGTTTAAGGCCCTAGATATTGTGTAAATATGATTATGATGTGTGCTTGTATATACAAATTGTATACTTTTTTTCACACTAAAATAAAATGTTCTAATTGACCACAAACAGACTTTAAAAAGTTTTTGTTTTTGTTCTTATTTCTTTTTATATTTTCCTTATTCTTTAAATCCAGCATTTTTACTACATCATCAGAACATAAAATTTTATCATGTGTAATTAGTAGTGAAAATATTACACTCTGTGGTGGATCTTTAGCTCATGGTTATGAACAACAACTCTTAGAAGTGTTATAAGATTTTAACAATATATAAGGAAATAAAACTTTCTTATATTTCATTTTAGAATTTAATTTTACTCATTCTATGAATGTCAGGACCCATTTGATTCATTTAATGTTTGTAACTGCAGAATTAAGAATATTTTTTTATCTATTTTGTAATTGTATATAATACATACTTCATTGCAAAAACCACAATTCTTCCTTACTATAACTACGGTAGTATTTTTATTTATCTATTTTATTGACTGGAATAAATGGTAATCCAAAGGTGCAATATCTGAATATGATGGATGAGTAAAAACATCTCAGCTAAGTTGCAACGATTTTTGCCTAGTCCCCAAAGAAATATATGGTCTAGTATTATCTGGATGGAATATTATGTCCTTTCCTTTGACTAATTCTGGATGCTCTTTGTCTGTGAATTGTTGCAATCAGGAGCAGTACTTGTTTGAATCAATCATTTGGTTTTCTGGTAGGAGCTCATCATAGAGGTCTCCTTTCCAATCCCACCATATATACAGCATGACCTTCTTTGGATGGACTGGCTTTTGGTATGGTTAGTTGTGATTCATTTCATTAGCCCCACAATCTCTTGCATTCCACATTGTTAAGTATCTATTTTTCATCACCTGTCACTATTTGTTTCAGAAATGGAACATTTAAATACAGTTCAGTGGTTTTTTTCATTTAACTTATGTGGAAGCTACACATCAAAGCAACTAACATAAGCAAGGTAGTTTTGATGATTTTCGATGCTTGATTTTGATATTTTGAGTAAGTTGGCTATCTTGCGTATTGTATATAACATTAATTTCTCTAAAGTAATGTCTTGATTTGGTCGATATCAACCTCAACTGAGACTCAAATTTAAAAGGCTGACTGCAACACATGATTGTGCTCTGTGTGAGAGAGCAGGTGTACCATAGCATCTGCATCTGCTGCACATGCTGTGCACTCAGTGCCTTCTGTGGCCATCTCCGCTGCCTCTGTTTTTTTTGCCGATTGTTTTTCACGGAGACGCTGACGCATGGGAATTGGTGACCAAATCCATAGCGCCTGTTGCATAACGTGTGCTATTCATTGGGCGAGAACAAACGACTTGCATGGTTGTTGGGTGCATCGTGCACCGAAGAAAGAAGGGTCAAACACTGATTGAAAATGAGCAGAAATCTTTATCTAACACAAAACATTTTTGCGACACAGTAGTTTTACTTGCTTTGCATTAAAGAGGAAATGAAAGGAGGCTGCTGTCTCAGTGGAATTGTCACTCACGGAGTGACTCTTTAGCCACGCCCTGGTCGCACCCACTTTGGGGACTACGTTTTCGTACATATGTTTTTAATCAACTTTAAGATAATATCCCTTGAAGTGGTCAACACTGAAAATTGTTAATCTATTTTTAAGTACTTTAAAATTCTTTTTTGGTCAATGTCGGCACTCATGTCTTCACCTCCGACCTCCAGCTGTCTGGGAAAGAAATTCTTCTCCCTTGACTGTGAGAATATTTCCAAAGCTGCCCCTCACTGACCATTACGTAACACAGGAAAGTAAAGCCATAACAATACAAGGATTTGAAAGAAATGGTCATATTGAGTTTAGTCCTAAAAAGATGACATTTTTTACAATATTTGGATTTTATTAGATTTCATTGCTTTGTTTTTCTATTTGTAAAAAGATTATCTATACCTAATCCAATCTTTTCCTTGAATTCAGATTATCAAAGATAGGCATTATTTGTATTTGGTATTTTTTAATATTTACTTGCACTTTTGATAATTAGGCTCCACATTGTCTTTGCAAAATCATGCAGGTATTTATTTTGATATAAAAAAGAAAATTAGCCATTAAATTCTTAAACATGTTTCTTGATAGAATTCATCATCAACTTCTAAATTGAAGAATCTATCTAAAAAGCTGATTATTTCATTAATTATTTCTACTTTTTACCATCATCTTGATTTTTAATAATAAAAACTATTTAAAAAGGTTTTTCACTATTCCTGTGTTTTAAATTTGAGCCTTATTTGAGCATAAAGCATAATTGTTATTTTCCTTTGGCGGTATTGATTAATGAAGTTATTAACAAAAGTAATGATCATGTGTCTCATCCAATTCTCAACTTGGGAAACGTCGAGACTCGGTATTCCATTTCATTCATACTACTCACCTTGAAAGATCATCTTAGTAACTAAAAAGTTTAAATGAGGCTGTTCTACTTGAATCATTGTAAGTAGTCTCAGAAACTCACGTATTCCTACTTTACCTTATTTAATGTCATGTCAACAGGCTTTTAATATTACTCTGTTCCTCGTGGCAAGATTGTAACTATTGGAGCATTGCTGCTATTAGCTGAATAGGATTGCTGTGCCTGTGAAGATATATAGATTGGGTCTCATTATCACACATCTCTATGTGGATAGAGTAATAGCTTCTTAGTTATGACATTAGCTAATCTTTGAAAGAATTCTGGATATCATTATTTACACCATCTTATGCTGCATTTACAGTGGGTTGCAAAAGTATTCCTTTGAGCAATCCTTGCATAATTACATGTTATTCACAAGTCTTTTTCAAATGGGTAACATTTTGCATCTAGTAACACAATTTGCATCAGGCATGGAAATAGGGGGTGGGGTATGCATATACCTATCTCTCAATTTCCAGGTTTGTTATATGTTCAATGTCTACTAATGGAGACATCACCGTAGTTCCCAAAACCAAGCCTTACTGTATACCTAGTTCCCTAATCCCATTTCCATCAATACAAAGAATTTTAGTGCAAGGCTAAATCTTTTTCTTTTAGAAATCACTTTTAAATAAAAATTATGTTGCAAAATTCTACACTTCTCCATATAATCATTCATTAGTTCTCACATACATTGATTGCTGCCTTACTGGATAGAATCTTTTTCATATTGAGCAGAAGGTATTTAATGTTATGACAAAACTGTTACAATTTTGCCAACTGATGATAATCTGCAGTGCTCTGTTAGTTTGAGCTTTTGCCTCCAATTTTCAATCAGGCTTTCATTTGGCCTGTCCAATGTAACGTTCTTGTTGCGTTTAGCACCTTTGTTCGCTTTGTTGTTCTTTCTGTTGTAGCTGTGTGAGATTAGAATGCATTTGATTCTTAACCATGTTTAAGCGTGTTAAGAAAAGAAGATGGACGAAAGACACATGTTGATCAGGGCTATGGCCAGTGTAGAACTGAGCCTTCCCCATTCCTACTTCCGGTCGGCGCTTTCTGGGACTGGAAACAGAATGGGGGCTGCTGGGAGCTTGCTTCGGCATGTTTATTGATTTAACATAACATACATATATATAAACATTACATCCAAGACTTTGATTTTCTTTAATTTGAGCCACTCAAGAGTAGCTTTGATTATGTTTTGAGTAACCATCCCATTGAAATAGGAAATAGCTACCCAAGTGAAGTTTCTCAACCTATTTCAAGCTGTTCTCCTAAAGAATTTGTCAGTTTATGGCACTGTCTATTGTTCACTTTATGGTGACAATTCTTCCTCACCAAAAAACAGAAAAAGACACCCAAAGCATCACATATCCACCCTATGCTTAACAGTAGAAATGAGGTTTGCTGGTTAGTGAGCACTACCAATTTGCTGTCACGCATCATTTTGAATTTTGGTCAAATAATTTTATCTTGTTTTTATTTGATCTCAATATCTTTCACCACATGCCTTCCGAGTGACTGATGGGCACTTTTATAAAAGTCAGTCTTACCTGAATATTTTTAAGCAATGGCTTTTTTGGGCAACTTCAAGCCAGCTTTGTGTTGTGCTCTAGAAATGTTACTGAACTTTCAAACTTATAGATGGATTGGCAACAGCACCCCAAACAAGTTTTGTATTAGTCCTACCAACAATTATTCTGGGATGCCCAGACTTGGACAGTAACTGTACTGAATGGAATATAGGGTCAGATTTGTTGTTAAAACACTAAAATGAATCTTCTTGGATAATTTTGCACTCTGAAGCTTAAAACACTCAGGTAAGTAGGAGCAGAAACCAAATTTACTGTTTGAAATGAACTTTTAAAGATTATTTTTTTAGTAAAAGCAATTTCCAAAAATAAACTTACTGTTGTAAGCAGGCTTTTAGTCATTGCTGGGAAGTTTTAGATGCAAAGTTTGTTTATCCATTTGGAAATATTTATAAATAACATACAATTTTGCAAGTTTTCCTATGGGGCAGGGTTTATTTTAATGTGCAGATCCTTGTTTGTGCAGTTCTGAATCAATTTGTGCAGTTCAATCTAAATTACATATAATATAGGTATTTTAAAATACTTGCTGTACTATTGAATATACAACGAATATCAATTATGGGTGAAGTGAAACGTAACACTTGGACAACTTGCCAGATGTCTATCATTCACAATGAATATAAAGCAAATCAAAATTAATGACAACACTTAAAATTTATAAAATGTTAAAAATATCCATTACAAATGCTTCTCAGACTCAGAGAATATCAAACACTGGGTCATGGCATCTGCATCAAAGATTTGTGCAGTTCTATAATGTCCTTAAAATAAATCCTGCTCTGGGTGTGTGGACTTTTTCAACCTAGTTTAATTGTGATTGTCTGTAGCTGTTTAAAATTTATATTGATATTTATTTTTTTATTAAATATGAAATCAAAATTTTCTTTCTTCCTTTTACTAACTGCATCCCAAATTCATAAATAATTACTTTAGTTGTCATTTTTATATTCAAAACGTTATCTGGATATTTTAACATTTTCTCTAACACAAAAAGGAACAAATTCAATTGTTTGTTATCTCAAACTTCATTATGTTTAAACTGGTGTTCTAATATGTATTATGAGCATCACTGAATACTTTATGCAGCTGTTAATTAAATTCAACACAATTCTAAAAATACCTCAAAGTATTTCTATTTCCCCACCAGAATTCAAGATCATCCTATTAGCTGAGAACAGAATATGTGTTCCTTAGGAAATTACTGGAATTTCAAGCATTCTTTAATGAGAAAAATCCTTTGATTTGAGACACATCAAAAGACACTGATTCTGGTTGTAGACATTTCTTTAGGCAGTGAAAGTTATGTATAACTTTATCTGGAGGCAAAAGATGGTGTAAAGAATAATAACTAGAAAAGTTGTCCGATTATGAAACTTTTCATGAAGAATAAGAAATTTTACTCGGTACAGTACTTCTGATTCCTTATCCTGAGGCGTCTATAAGTTGTCTGAAAAATATTTACTTGATCTTAACTTTATTATTAATTAAAAAATATATTTTTGAATATAAGACAAGGGTTCTTTTGCTAAAAAATGGCCTAAAATCAGCAGTTCGATTTATACTCAGATGAGTCAAAAATGGCCACTACTTTTGCCTATATGAATACAGCATCGATAGACACAATGCATATTATCGAGCGATAATGTTGGTTGTTTTAACTAAATTCATTGCCCTGGTTTTGTATGAAATGCTATGTAGGAAGTATACAGTGCGTATTATGTAATATCCATTTTAAATAATTTTTTCAGGTAAATTCATCATCAGTGATAAGAATTTCACTTTAACAACCTAAAAACAATGTGTTGAAGATCGTTTGTTTAATTTCCAGGTTTCGCATCCATAAGTTGTGGCTGGTATTA
>VCCN01004508.1:3235988-3247660 GCA_006491835.1 Architeuthis dux | reverse complement strand
TGGTATATGATTGTTAACAATCATGAAAACATGTGAATTAAAATCAATACAAAATCCCTTTATTTTAGCAATAAAATTTATTCCCTTCAAAAGGAAAAGAGGGCAAACATCTTCAAGGAATCGGCACTTGTAAAAGATCTGAAGTTTATACAGCTCTAGAACCATAACCTCACATTCCTTTACACCAAACAGAGCAATATTTACTGCATCTTCATAGGTTTCTTCAATTCAAGAAGGAAGGATCTAATATCTGCCATCCACAGGATTCACTTGACTTCATACAGGCCTCCGGTTTGTTATAGCACGGTTCGCAATATAATGTGGGTGTAGTGAAAAAATGGAAATAGATTTGCCCAGGGCAAAAAGACTGTGCATGGTCCAGGAAGCAAAAGCTGAATGAATGGGTCATCGACAGATATGAACAAGGTGGAGCGTCAGTGACCCATATGTGAAGCACTAGTAACCCGGATGTGACAAGCTGTTGGCTATAAAAGGCCAGGTGGCGACAATTCGTCAGTTCGTTCTGGGCTTGCCAACCAAAGCCACGTTGGAGTTGTACTTGGAGTAGTACTGTGAATTACGTTGTAACGTCTTGGATTTCATGACATGACATGACAGCTTACCGGTGATAAGAGAGGAGGTGTCCCTTGAAGGTTTTGTTCCAGTGCTGAAACTATGACATGCTGTTTGACTTATTGCATCAAACCGTGTCAGTGTTTTTCCCCACCCCCTTGGAAACTACAGTGGGTGAATGGTGGACCTCAAAATATTAATCTAGCTCCAAAATAGCTAGATCTAGCCCCTAAATAGCTAAAGTGGCATCCCTGATTATCGCAGATTGGTTGTAATGTGGTTGGCTTTCCTGAACCCAAACAGAAGAGGTTGATGAATACATCTAATTAGGACAGGTAATACAGTTAGAGAAAGACTGTGACAGTGAAATAAAATGACGCATAACGATAGATTGGAAAGCATTTGGCATGAATAGAGACATTTTGAAGAGCACCTTGCCTATGTGCTTAAAGTGTATACAACGGTTGCATAATACCAGCCATGGTTTTTGGATGCAAAACATGGAAATTAACAAAACAAGCTGAAAACCAACTTAGAATAGCACAGAGAGCCATGGAAAGAGCAATGCTAGGGATAACATTTAGAGATAGGAAAAGCTCAAAATGGATCAGAGGGAGGACTAGAGTGAAAGATATACAAATAATTAAGCAGCAAATGGAGATGGGCTGGTCACCTAGCAAGAATAAATGACAATAGATGGGGGAAAAGACTAACCGATTGGTGACTATGGGACAGTAAACGCAGTAGGAAAAGACCAGATACACAAGATGGAGGGATGAAATAGAAAAGTTTGCCAGTAAGATGTAACAGAGGTTAGCACAATGTAGGTCATCATGGACGGAGATGGGAAAGGCCTTTGTCCAGCAGTGGACCTATAACGGCTGATCATGATGATGATGATGTCTATTAAATAAATACGGTCAAGTAACTATTATAGGCCATTTGTCAGCTTATAGACATCTATGAACAATGCATTTACCAATGTAGATATAACTTTTTTCCTGCAAAACAATTTCTTTTTTGTGTGCAATCTTTGTGTCTTCTTGTGTCTTTAATGATTTATATTTATTTGGCAACTTGTTATCTATCACTTAGTATGACTCTATCATTTCATTCCTCAAGTAGATTGTACTGTAATTATTTCCAATGTCTGTATGATGAGACAATCGAGGACATAACAGTCAGAAATGCCTCGTAAGTGTTCCATGATGTTAGGTTGTGACAGATTTAGAGACTTGATGTGAATAATAACTGATTTTAGTATATGGCCATGGTGGTGGAGATAGTTCTCTTGAGTGAGTGAGTAAGGAAGGGCTTTCATTACTTGAGAGGCTTCAACTCTAGTCAAAAGTGCCAGAACACTGACCGGTGCCAAAATCACCTCTTTTCCAGTTCTACTTCACTCGCTTATAAGTATCTGTATTTAAATAATTGTTCACCCAATTGATTCTCCAAATATCTAATTAAGTTGACTCTCAATTATCTTATATTATGATGTATTTCCTTGGCTGTTCCGAGACAAACTTGGATGGAGAAAAGGCAAAACATGATGGTTGCAATTATATACTGTGTCTTAAATAAAAACTTCTATCAGGGGCGTACCGAATGGGGGGTACCAAATTCCATCCAGGGTTGCCAAATTAGCCATCTTTTGGCTAGATCTGGCTGATTTTTTCCAATTTGTCCAATAAAGATCTATGAGAGCCGATTTGGCCAATAAAGATCTACGAGAGCCGATTAAAAGTTCAATTTTTATTGATAATTTGTTCTGTAGTCTTAGTATATACTTATTTTATTTGATAAATAACATCTAATATATATATATAAAATATACCATATTTAGCCATTTCCAGCCACTTTTAAAGGCAGTTTTAGCTATAATTAACAAAACATACTAGGCAACACTTATTTCTTCCCTTATTTGGCCTGCACACCCACTTTGTCAAATTAGAGGCTTGCAACCCAACTGCCAACCCCCAAAATAAAATCATTAGGTATGCTCCAGATTTCTTTTATAGAATCTTACAAGTTGTACTTTTGAATAGGCAAAAAGCTTAGTATATATATATATTTTTTCGGACTGTTGTCTGCATCTTGTTCTTTTTGCACAACGGCCTTCTTCAGGTGGGTGTTGTAAGTGGGGGAGGGGTTGGAATGATGAGAGGGGGGCTCCCTTCAAAGCTTAGATGTCCTTATTCCACTGTCTATGTATGAGCGGGAACTTTCACTAGGCCATGGTGTTGTTGATGACTATTTGTGTAGTTGTTTCACTTATGACACCCACTTGAAGAAGGCTGTAGGGTACAATGGCCAAAACATTGTGCAGAAAGATCTAGACAGAAAAAAGTATAGTGTTGAGTAGAATTTAAATACAAGATTAGATAAAATAAGGTGAAATGTTCTAATATAGGTAATATTATTAAACCGTAACTAGTAAAAGTTTCTACTGAGTGCACAATGTATGGGTTTGAGACAAATAAGTACAATATCTCATAAAACTTACTACCCATAGATTAGTAAAAGATGCATTCTCATATGGAGTTATATTGAATGTAATGTTACTATTATGCTATGCTAGTTGTCCTACTGTATTTAATAGTCAAATAGTAATTCTATTTGTATCATCTTCATATAATAATACTTGAAACAAAAGCCTTCCAGTATAAAAAACAGCCAAATAATGAATACTTATGTGATTAATACATTTCTTCATTTAAATTTAAACTTAATGTCATACAAAATCTAAATTGGTTGATGAGGGCAAATTTAACTTTCTGAATTTTTTGATTTAATTTGAAGAGCCAATAACTTATGAGCAAGATATATGTGTACCACCACAACCTCAACCTATGCCGTCCACTCCACACCAAGCCTTGACCAATCCCACGTTATGATCAAAGATCGACGAAGTCTGGGCACTGGATTTGAAGCTTCAACAAAAGCCGGAGGCGGATGTAAAGTAGCAGTTAAGTTAAGACTGCTGGAAACAGGAACATGTGATGCTACTACAAACAATAACAAAGCATTTATTTGAAGATCAAGTTGATATATTGTCTTTTGTCTGGTACAGGAGGTATATATAGTACTTCTAAAATCTGCTTCAGGTCAGGATTATTGCTTTTCTTATGAGGCGCAGAAAAATATCTCTGCAGTCCACTACTGGTAGCCTCATAGGGGGTAGAGGATCTAGAAAATAGAACCAAGCTGTGGCTCACTTTGTAGTCTCTAGTTTTCAGTGGGACTTGAATAAGTTGCTTTCCGGTTCTACCATACTGCAGTTCTATTCTTCTTTGCTTTCTCTACCTCAAATACAAAAGCGACAAGATGTTACTAGACCGGTTGTTCTAAAACGGACTGAGAAACAAAATCTGCCCTATTTTATGGGTAAGCCTCAATTCTAGATGTAGGGGAGACATTCAACTCTACTGATGGCTTCTCCAATCACCTCGAGGTACACCTGTTGTCAGTGTGTTAACAACCTCCGATCAAAAGGTCTCACCTGAGAACGCCGCCTGTGTTTCATTTCGGGTCAGCAAGTGTACTCGAAGATCAGAACATATCTCCTTCGAACCAACCAGTCATCAGCTCCCCCTTCCACCATCTGGCATTTCTCTTGGCCAGTATCTCTTTGTTTCCATTTCAAGCCAAAAACGAAAGTACTCTGATACAACGTATCTCGTGTGTAAATCTAGCATAATAATAGTATCACATATGTAAGTCATGTGATTCCTACAAAACAACATAGAAACAGAATTAACACTCACATTTTTAACAGACACACTCATACAGAGTGGAAGAATACATCACATAATTTATTTGGAAGAATAGTAAGGTTTACATTGGTTTCTTTCAAACCATAAATACACTGAAAAATGTAAGTGTTTCAGAAATGTCCATGCTATAAAGTGTTGAGGGTGTAAAAATGTTTCTTTGAAAATTTGATCCTTAATTTTTATTTTATTCCTGGGAAGAAATTACATAAACAGGTCTCGTTAGTCACTCATTAGAAACTGTAACTGAAACATCTTTTGGCAGCATGCTGTGTTGGGTGAACAATTAAAAAATTGGAAAAAGAGGTGATCAATGAATAAGTTACTTATTATTATATTACTAGCATTTTGTTAGGCAGTGATCACTAAAAAAAAGGTCTGCATCCCCTGCTGAGTGGTAAGATCCCTAAAACAGGAGCCACCTGTTCTTTGAAAAAAATAACCTTTCACCAAAGTCGCAAGACTCTATTAAAAAAAACCTTTCAACAAAGTCGCAAAAAAAACTCTGACCATCAAGGGCTGTTATGGCGCTAAACAAATAAAAAAAATAAAAAATTAGCATAAACTTACATTGCAAATTGAACCCCCACTAAAAACCTATACATGGGGCGAATTTTAAAAAAACACAAAAAGAGACATAATAAGGAGTAAATGTTGAAATTTTCATTCCTCTAGTTCTATTAGTGCAGCCTGTACACATGATACATACATAGCTAGCCAGCCTGTCCAACTTGAAAACTGAAGATCAAACAGTTGCTGCCTCTTACTTTCTGATCCACTAACTGTTAAAATTTGGTTGTAAGCCGTATTCATTCTGTTAGATTCCTTACAGAAAAAAGGAAAAGTTCTTGAATGCTTCTTAGATTGGAAGACAACAACTCACAGGTCTGGAAAAGTTACAACGTCAAGTTGTGAACCAAAATTCTTTGAAAGAGACAAGGAAAGGCTTTGTCCTTGTTTCTGACATTTTCAGTCTGAAAATCTGATAACAACTTTGAGCCTGAGTAACTTAGGATTGTAACTACTTTAGGAATATTGATTTTTATTTTGTAGCTGTGTTGGTAAGGAGAAAATTCAGAGCAATGTGGAATGTCACTTGTTCAAAAAGGAATGGTGAATGAGGATAAGAAATACCTGAAAATGAGAAAGAAAATTCAAAATGTTCTTCAGCCTTCCTCAGGTGTAATCACCGAATGTCATGGGCAAACGGAAGTTTTTAATTTTTAATTTCAAAGGAGGTAACCCATATAAAGTAGGATTTGGGTGTTTTTTTATCCGTTTGGATCCTGTTGAGCAGTGGAAGCCACATCGAGTTGGACTCTTTTCTGACTAATGCATTCAACAAGAAGGAGTTCAATCATCCAAAGAACTATTTGAATGTTAATGACCCTTCTCAGAACTATAGAAAAGAGAAAGAAAATGTTTTTATGAATTTGGTTTGGTTTTAATTAAAAAAGATTGGTTGACATTTTATTACCATCACCTTAAATAAGACCCACTGAATACAACCTGGATATCATGTATTTTACTAGTATAAAGGCAGAGAAAACTGCAGTACTATTGTTCCAAAGCAAAATATAGAGGAAAATTCCACTGATTAATCTTAACTGTTGGAATGGTCTTGATGAGAAAAAATATCTAATCTTATAAATTCATTATAAATATTAACAGTATAAATCTCCTGACAGTGATGGTAGCAGTTCAAATCAAGGCGCACTGGTTTTCTTCCTCCCAGTCTCTTCCATACCGTGACAGCTTGTTGACCCCTTGCTGTTGTCTGCCCAACTGACTAACTGCCGCCAATTTAAAATCACTGCACACTAAAAAATTGGTCAAATGCATTTTCTTTGTTCTGACTTCTGTGTGACCCAGTCAACCGTTTGACCCAAACCCTGGTTCGGAATCTGTCACCCTCCAGCCAAGCACACTAATAATACTATCCCCCAAATTTAAGTCTTTTGATAAGTGAGCACACGAACACACAACCCGAGTGTATTTCATTACACCTGGTCTCCCCCTTCCCGACTTTCTCTGGGTTTTCACCTCTATTTATCAGTACGCCCATTTTTGACACATGATCTTTTCTTGATTTTAAAACATTACATCATTTTTGCTTGTGTCCGCAAATGCTTTTGCCGGATCAGCCAACATTTTTTGTTATTGGAAATTCTTGTACAAGCATTCCATAATCAGGATTCAATCTGGAATGTTTTTGTTTGTTATTTTAACAAAACAAAACCTCCATTTTAATACCATTATTACTTTTCAATAAAACAATTCATTTTGTTTACCATTTGCCAATATAGCCCTTATCCTAATTCCTGACTTAAAAATCATATTTTATATACACTGCACAATTTTTTATATATGCATTTAAACTTATTCTATCTATCTATCTATCAATAGGGCTCATTTTGCTACAAGTGGATTCAAATATGATTTTTTTTCATCATATTTTACAATTTAAAAATAGCTACAAAGGTGAAAGGTTTTTCACTTGTTTTTTGTGTAATTTTCTTTGAACTCTATTAGTTTGTATTGATAAAGTATTACATGTCTTGCTTATTCCACAATTACCAATTACTTAACCATCAGCTCCAAAGAAGTCTTTTGTCTAAATTTGAAATCAACCACTTAAGCCTGTATGCAATAACAAATCCTGTTATTAAATTGGAACTTACACTCTTAAAAAACATTTATTTCCTCTTTCTCTGAATCTATGCCACAGGGGCTAAATAAAAAAAGCTGTCACTGATAAAGCTCACCTTTCAAGCATGTGAACTGTAGTTTTTTGGGAGCTTGTGAACTGGTGCACAATCTCTAGATTATAACCCCAAGTGACAGAATATTGATGTAATTATTGTATAAGAACAAGATATTGTCCCTTATATGTATGATAAGAACAATACCAGAGTTTTCAGCTTCTGTTTGAAATCTAAGAAAAGAAATGATTCATTCTTTGTTTCTATCCCACAGCTTGTCTTTTGAACCCTTTCAATCACATCCTTCCAGCTGCAGTCTTTTGTTCTTCTAAGAATAATGCATACCTTTAGCAAATTGGGTATTTCAAATAAGAATCTTATAGAGATTGTGATAAACCCGTATTCCCTGTTGTGTTTCTGTCAGAGTTCTTGCTAATGCTCTTTCATACTGAAATTGAAGCATAATGGAATCCATGTTCTTTATGTATCAAAAATGTCCACAGGGATTCTGAAGACTGTGCCTTGCAATCGGGCTCATGTAAAGCTGGTAATAGGACAGGTGGGAAATGTAGGTCCCATTTCAAACTGCTTATTAAGTATTTTTACAATCAATGCTTTTTGTTTTTTTGTGTATATATTTTAATTTCTTTTTAAACTGCTAATGTTGAACAAGAAATCTTCTGATATAAAATCTCTAGTCCCAAAGCATCCGTAACCCCATGTGCTGCAAACTAGTTATATTCTGACCTCCATCAATGTATTGTGTTAAAAATAAATTGTTGTTCATTTGTAGTGTACATGATGTACTTAGAAGTAACAGAACAGAATAAAAGAATTTGAACAATTTATAAAAAAGGTGATGGCAAGCAATTTTATTCAAAATCTATACAAGACAATAGAGTACAGTACTGTAAAAAGTCACAGAAAATACAACAGTATTTGCCTTTCCAGTGTGAGCAGGCCCTTGCCAACTGCCTGGCCTCCCCTCTGTTCTGGCCTATCTGCAGACAGTGCCGTGCAATAGGGAACATCTGTAATGGGAGCTCTATTCTGCCAGATAATGACTTTTACTTATTAAGTACAGATTCAGAGTGAGGCTCATTATCTGATTTTGTTCAAAAAAGCTTTTTCTGTCAATGTTTCTTCAAATTTATTCAGGGCTGTAACAAGGGAAAATGCTTGGGAGTCCAAGGGGTAACCAAATATTTGGGGGGATCCAATGGGTAACCAAACAAAATGCAGCTGGGGTTTCAAATTTCCTAGCATTTCAGAACTCAAATTCCTTACATTTTAGCATTTCTGAGATGATAAAATATATAATTTTCAGCATATTAATCTGGTTTCCAGGCAAAATCTTGGAAATTCTGCAATTTTGGTGTAATTCATACAGAAGAATGGCTAATAATTGCATAATTCATTTCAAAATGGTTTCGGCCCTATCGGCTGGGACCTAGAATACGCCAACTGCATACCCTGCAGAGGGGTTATTCATTGATCACCCCCTTTTCCAATTTTTTGGCTTGCTGCCAAAAGACATTGGTTGCATGACAGTTTCTATTGAGTGACTAACCAGACCTGTCTTTTTTTTCTTCTTTATTAAAGTAACTAAAAATGTTTGTTTTTTGGGGTTTTGAGAAATACACATACAGGAAATGTTCAGTTCCTTTAACTGCTAAAGTTTGACAATGTTTTTCTAGCAGTTTTCTCTGTGTCCAGCACAAGTATTATAGTAGTATGAATACTATTGGCATCACAGAAGACGAATTGTCTGGACCTTTTGATCAGTATGAATATGTTTTGCCATTTCACCTTATGACCGGGCATGTTTCAACGAGATTTTTTCATGCTTATTAATGCCAACTGACCTGAATGTAAAATATTCAAAACATTCAGTATTGATTAATGAGGTATACTCCCAAATGCGCTCCTAGATCTACAATAGTAAAAGCATTATTTTAAAAGCCTATTCCGTGACAAATGTTTTAGAAATCAGCTCTTTTTCTCTATCTATGTGTCTATCTGTACTAAAATATATACATACAGGTATGTAATAGATTTTTAAAGGTATCTGAATGAATGAATTCCAGTGGGATGGAATAATATTTTAGACCTGGTAGGATGTGTAACTGAAATGAAATCATCTTAGTGTGCGATGGTTGTTTAAGTTGAATTTCTGGTGTTTGTCCATCTAGGAAAAGGCAGACTTGGGGAGCCAGTTACTTATAATAGCCATTCATGTGTACTGGCTGTAGAGTCTGGCGCCTCATCCAATTGTGATTTTTATTACAGTATTAATATAACCATTGTCCACTCAGCATCTGGTTTATATATCATTTCCCTTTTGCAAGTTCAGCAGCCATGTCTTCTTATTTCTTGTGACTTGCATTCAGCTGTCTCAGAAATAAATCTACATGAAGAGAAAGCCACAAAGAATGCGACAGAAAGGGAAAATAAATAAAAATTCCTATTATTGTGCAGGAGCAAATCTGGGATCAATATGCAATAAAAAGAAGGAAAAAAATACACAAAACAAAGGCCTCTTTGGTCTTATTTCTGTTGTACGTGTCCAGAGGAAGTGAACATTCATGACTGATGGTTTCATTTGCATCATGAATTAAAGAGTGCTTTCTTGTGTTTTTTTATTGTCCATTTTTAATAGAGAATTATAAAGAAAAAGCTCATTTGTATCATAAATTTTAAGACTTACCAATTCTTTATGACCAATCTCATATTTTTTTCTTTTTTCTTATTTTATCTTTCTTTTTGTTTTAGAGTTTTTTTTTTATATAGAATAGAGAAGATTATTATTATTCCCACTCCTTCTTTCTCTCATTCCCACTCTTTTCCTTTTTCTTAGCTATCTATTTATTCTCATCTCTCTCTCCTTTTATTTCCACTCCTTCTTTCTCTCACTCTTTTCCTTTTTCTTAGCTATCTATTTATTCTCATTCTCTCTCCTTTTATTTCTTCTATTTCCTCATTCTCTCTCTCTATCTCTTCTTCCTTTTACATAAGTAATGTAAATACTAGACTTCAAACGCATAGTATATCATAAAGCAATGTGTTAGAAACTGCAAGTCTGGTGATAGATTGGTGAAACTCAACAACTTAAAAGAAAGAAAATCTGATTTTAGATCAAAGTAAAAACCTTTTATCTTTAGCAATACATCTTGTGAATTCAGCTATATACAAATGACATAAATAATGACTGTCACTATATCTCTACCATTGGGCCTAGTTAAGTGAAAGTGCCTAGAATTGGTATAAATAAGATATATGGTTAGTATCTTGCTGAAAGACATCTAAATTCACCAAAAGAAGAAAAACTTCTACTAAAAATGCTATTTATTTTATTGCATTACGTTTGTAAACGTCATGATACCTGAATTGCATGAAAATCCTCTGGTTTTCAAACGGTAGTGTATCTCTTAAATGTTTTTGGAATAGAAGTGGAAAGAGAAAGTAACATTCTTAAAGGAAAAATGTCCACTTGTGGGTAGACACCTTTTTGTCACATCTCAAAAGAATTTTATTGCCAAAATTGGCACAGCATCTCTGCCAGAAAAGCCAAACATAACACTTGTAGTACTCACTCTTTTAGAAACTGTCAACCAAAACTGTCAAAATAGGTTTCTTCAGTTTTCAAGTTGGTCTGGCTGGCTGGCTGGCTATCTATGTATGTATCAGGCTGTAACAATGGAGCTAGAGGGCTAAAAAACGTTTTTTGCTTTTTGAAAATTCCCTCCATAATAGGTTTTATGGGGGGGGGGGTCAAATTTGCAATGTAAATTTATGTTAAATTGATCATTAGTTTGTGTCTAGCAGCATTCATGCTTCTGAAAATGTGAGATAAGTAACTTATTCATTGATCACCCCTTTTTCCAATTTTTTAATTGATCACCCCCAACATTATGTGCTGCCAAAAGACGTTGGTCACATAATGGTTTCTATTGTGTGACTAACCAGACCTGTTTTTATATCAATTCTTCAAACGTATCTTAATATTCTGTTGACATTCTACTTTTCTTGAATATGAATTTTAAAAATCTGTTAGATTTACTTTCTCAGCATTGAAGCATCTAATAGTAAAAAAATTATATCCATTGAGAAAATTTTAAGAGAAGAAGTTTTTCAGTCATGGATGAAGAACTTCTGTACAATGTCAATATATAAAATTCCTTTCTTTAAATTCAGATATATTTCATTTTATTACTGTTTTACAATGATTCTTTTTCTGTACTTTTTCAAGAATTATTACTAGTGCTGAAGCAAAGATTATTTCTCATATTCTTTCTTGTTTTGATTTTTAATATGTACAAGTCATTTCCTGAAAACTTTTCTTGATTTATCATTACAGAATGCTGCATTAGAATTTAGCTCTTTTGAAATACACAACTTTTTTCAGATGTCAAACTTTGCAATATAGATATGTAAAAGACTTTTGGTTATTTGCTGTTTTTTACTTTTGTGGTAATCCTCATGGGAATAAAGTTATCTGCTTTATGGTGCATTCTTAACAATGTGGAACAAGAAATATGGTTATAGTAAAACATAAAATCTCAATACTGTTATTCTGAAATTGCTATCTCTCCCTCTCTCTTGCTGTAATATATATATATATATATAT
>VCCN01004508.1:3214546-3232509 GCA_006491835.1 Architeuthis dux | reverse complement strand
TTTGTTTACAAAGAGTGCTCCATCCAGAAAACTATATATAATTTTTATGTATGTATATATGCATTTGAGTTTTTGTTTTATCTCATAGTAATCACAGTTGATCAAAGAGAAGTTTTATTTGAATTGATCATTTTTGTCTTTTAGAAGAATAAGGGCAAGCCCTATATATCCTTAGGTCATATTCACTAGAATGTTCCACCTTTGAACTCTGTAAATTATATTTTTATAAACATTCATTCAACAAGCATCTTGAAATGGAAAGAATAAAACAGTTCTTCCATTGACAGATTTGTGAGGCCTATAATGAAAATAGTTGCAGCTAAAATTCATTAATAAAGCTTAAAAATAAGTGTTTCTCAGATTAAATTTTCTTAATGCACTGAGCAAGGTTGTTGTTAATTATCCGCACATTTTCTGTCTTAAAATTTGGAAGATAAGATAATGACCTATCATTATAAGGTGGGGACAACCCTGGGCACGTTGGACTTAATAATATAAATGACTACCTGTTTACTCAACCTTTTATCTGTTGGTTAAAAACAGCATTTAAGCTCCAATTGTGCCATAAAATTTCATCAAAAACTTTAGCTTCTGAGAAATTCCTGTCTGAATTTTGTGAAAAAGGCCAAAATTGTTATTTGCTGGATATGATACAACAGCTACTCACCATTAGTATTCTGTTGGTTAAATATGTAAATAGATGCTTATTAATTTAGTTGGGAGTATCACTTGCCCTTCAGTTGTAAAATCTATTAACATAGGAATTAATTTCTTAACTACTAAACTGCCAATTCAACTTAACTCTTAGATTCATAGACCACTTGTAACCACTGTGGAACTCTTCAATGAATAGGATTAAAAGAATGGAACTCTTTTGTGAATTGAATTAAATAAAAATAAAAGAATTTACCAAAAAGTGCAAGGGAGGTAACTCCAATCAGTTACTCCCTTACTAGAATGAATTTAAGAGTTAAATTTCCATATCAGAGTGAAATAATCATACTTGTAAAGATCAATCCATCCCACTTTCTACTTGCAAAGAAACTTGTAATTAATGTTCCCTCTAATTTTTAGTAGTCAGTGTGTACACAAATCTTATGTTGTATAATTTTCTTTTCCTGTGACTAAAGTATGTGTGCTTGTGCCATTGTACATTTTAAGCTGTTACAAGATAACTTTAGCACAGCCTATCTCTCATGGCTAATAAAGCTGTATTGGAAAGTTTTGATATAAAAAAATATGAATGCATTCTATGAAGATCTTCATAAACCTTATGACATGAACACTGTCCGCTAAACATGGCTGTAGCTGTGCAAACTGAACAGGAAATTAGTGATGCACAAATGTAGTATTTGAAAAAACGACATTTAGTTCAGAGATTATTTTCAATAAGTATAATTATAATATATTATTATTACACTATAAGTTTAGTTATTGAATACTTCATTATTTTAGGTAACTAACCTTTTGTGCACATATTAATTTCCTGTGTGTGCTGGTTGCATAACATGTGTGTATGCACACATGTGCACAACTTAGAGGGAACTATGCTTGTTATAAAACAAGAGTCAATTGGTTAGCCCGAATACCAGTTCAGATTTTTTGTCTGAATTTTTTAGATAAGGGATTATCATTATGCATAGACTTTTTTTGACTCTTGTCCTCATCTCGGTTCATCTTTTTAAAATAGTTGTGACCTAAGGATTTCTCCCACATGAAAATAGACAGCAGAATGAGTACACTCTGCTCCCACGCTTTGATGGGGGCCCTCCGTCCCAGCATTCCAAACCATCCCCATTTACAACACCCACCTGAAGAAGATGATAGAGTACAACAGCTGAAACGCTGTTGTTAATAAAAATGTTCTAAGTACAGAGTTATGGCCCTTACATAGGGGACGCTCCCTAATTCTGATGAACACGTGACCGAGGACGGAGCGGCCATTTTATGTTTACCAGTGGAACAATCAGGTTTCATAATAAACTGTTGTCTTACTATCGTTTGTCAGAGTGTGACTTATTATTTAACAGTTGTGTTCAAAAGATGAACTAAGATGAGGACAACAGTCTGAAAAAATCTATACATAAGAACACCTGTTATTACTCTGTGAATAGTAATGATAAAAACTGGCATAATTAGAAAAATATTTGTTTTATGTTCAACTTCATTTTGTCTCTAGATGCCCAGAAACCTGAATTGATAAAAATAAATTGCATATCAACAACCTGGAAAATTACCATTATTTTAGAATATATAATGAAATATATTTGACAGATGATATAGTTTATTTTTGTTTTATCAAAAGTTTTTAGTTCCCTTTAGATATGTATTTGTTTGAGTATTGCACAAACACACACACACACACACATTGAGAGAGAGGGAGAGAGTAAGGAGAGTGTGAGAGAGATGAAATGTTACTTCGTTTATAGTGCATTGGACTTGCTTAATACAATATAATGTTTACAACTTTGAGAAAAGTCATTAATTTTGAGAAGTGTAATTCCAAGCTTGAAAACCTTGTGAAAAATTGATATGTTTTTTGTTTTATGAAAATGTATTAATTTTAGAAGAATGAAATTATTCATTCAGAATATTACAAGAACAAATTTACATCTTCCAGCATATTCTACACATGAATGGATCTAAAGTACCAGGCTGTTGAACATGAAATTACTGATTTACATATTTATTCCACCCTGGCAGCAAGGTGTGTGCAAAAATTCCCAGCAAAAGATTGGGTTTCAACTTTGTATTCAGTGTTTAGATTTCAAAAAAGAGTGCTTGGAACTTTTGAACATGCCTAATAGATGCTTGGGAAAATGGTAATCCATAAGAAAGTGATGAAGCGAATAGGCAGAAAGCAGTAAAATCTCCTAATTCAATATTTTGCAACATGGAAGCAGGCATTATGATGCAGGAAAATGACATCAGGAGGTGTGGGTGGTTGAGTGGTCGAAGGTACAGAGAATGGGATTGGCGAGCTGAGTTCAAACTTTGGCTGAGACAAAAGCATGTATCCATCTCTTCCCCACTGCCAATATGCATGGCAGAGCAAGGCCCATCCACCGACATGTTCTTTCAACAGGCCTAGCAAGCTGGTAGTGGATTATGGTAGATTGTTCATGTAAAATAAAGGAGAGTGATAGAGGACAGATGGTAGTAATGCAACTGCAGTCTCCAACTCCCCAAAATACCTGGCGTACACAGCTGGGCAAAAAAAATGAGTCAAGCACTTTCCATCATATAAAAGATCTTGACACCATAGAGAACATATGGGTGCATATTAAGGCCAAACTGGTTGGGAGAAATTTGGGAACACTGACCAGCTGTGGGAAGCAGTCAGAGATGAATTGAATAACATTGAAGCAGCACAAAATGGACAGCTTGACCAAACAGCTCAGTTTCTGAAGATAAACAAGGGGAAAACTATCCCATAATAAAACATACTCTGCACACAAACATTGCATGCATAACATTGTCGAATATTTCACCTATAATTGTTAGAATAAAAGAGTAATTGCAAAAAATCTTATAAAAAAAGCTTGGCTCATTTTTTTGCACTGGAGAGTATAAGTCGAAGGTTTTTAAAAAAATGACATCTTTTCTATTTACCAAACTGGTGACTGGTTTTTAGAATTTCTGAATGCAGTACTGCAAGCTGGTCTAGGTATGTATGCATATTAATTATTTGAACAGCATATTAAAGCACTATACCAGTGAACATCCACCATAGCCTTGCAGGGGTGCTGGCATAGTTTCAGTTGTGTTTCAGATTTTCATTAGCATCCAGTTTTTTGTACAGATTTTCTCCAATTATGATAGAAAATCAATTTTTCATTTCCATCACAAAACGGATCAATTTCATACCACTTAACATGATTAATTCAGACTTCCATACATCTCAGTTTTTTTCTCTTTCATCCAGTTCAAATGGAACCCATTTATTGAATATTTTTTCTTGCCAATGATTTGAAATGATTCCAATCAATACATTGAAGTTCTTTGACTGAGGTTTTGGAACCATTTTCCACCACTGCCTTTAAATCTTTATCATTCATTGATGCTTTTGACTGACTTTTCTCCAGGTTTTCTAAACAGAAATCTTCACTTTCAAATTTTAGAATCCAAAATGTTATTATTCATCCACTAACAGAATTATGTCCGAAGGCAAAATGTATATTCCTTGCTGCTTCAGCTCCATTATTGCTCAACTTGAATTCATACAACTATAAAACGTGATAATCATGATTTGAAAGACCGGTCTTCCTGCCTTTGTTATCTTTTTCACAATGATTCAGCCACTGTACTCTCTTACCTTCCTCAGGTGTCTGTCACATTCAGTAGGTAACATTCTGGGAATGTAGAATGGAACTCTTTATTTGATCCATGGTGATATGTTCTCATTCTTATACTTATCACATCCAGTGTGCTTCTAGGGAATTTCAAAACTCATTATGTATAATTTTACCTTATCATTTAGATCTGCCTCTTCACTGAACTAGTCTATATTTCTAAGCAATCCGAACCAAGGATTGAACTCATGACTTCCAAGGATGTCCTTATAGAACACTCAGGTAGTGAGTTTTGGAGCTTTTTAATCCAATGCCTGTTTTTTCCTAATTAATAGATCCCATATAGTATTGATATCTATGCTTGGTCTGCTGATTAGATGATTTGAGCATAGGATGCGCACTGATTCTTTCAATTGTCTTATTCTTCAGTGTTATCCTCTGTCTACTATTATGACTTAATTCCACAGGAGTTAGAGTGCCCCTTCTTCCCTCCATACATGATCAGCTATCCCTGATTTCAAAGTCTCTCCAGCTTTGTAATTTTCCTCAAGCCTTATTTGTATAGGATAACTGGTCTCACATTTATATTCTCTTCCACAACTGCATAGAATATCATACATACATTTCTTGGTTAGGTTTTTTTTCTAGTGGAGTTTTAACTCTGGTGAAGTACTGCAAAGTAGAACTACTTTTGAATGCTGTCCTAATATATTATTCTAAAAATAAAAGCCTAATTAAAATACGTTATCATTTTTAAAAAATAGTCAAAATGTCAAGCTTATAGTCGCACAATTTTCAATTTAATTTTTAACAAACTGATATTGTTGTATACCATCTTGGACTTCAAGAAAAAGGAAGACTGGAGACTTGGTTTATAAAAATATGAGGATATATTTTTATTGCATCAGATACATCATACCATGGCGGAGAATGAACAGTGGGAGAGAGATAATGAGAGCTGACAGACTCTTCTTAACAGGGAAATTGGTATTGTGTTTGTCCTAAGCTAGGTGCTCTCTCTCTCTCTGCCTTCTGAGGGTGCCTGTGGCTTTTATGGGGTTCGAACACCCATGCTGGTTTTCTATCCCACCACTTACAGCTCAGAGTTTAGTCGATATCCTGTTTATGACTTTTGAACATCTGGTGTGTCTGTTTGTGGTCCTTGGCACCTTTCAGTTTGGGGCTTTAGTTGATATCCTGTTTATGACTTTCAACACCCATGTGGGTCAAATCGGCTGCCTAAATATCTAACAATGTATCCAAAATGTGTCTTTCTAGTTTTTATTAAAAAATGAAAAATGTAAAAAGAACAAATCAATTAACAAACAATGTTTGAGCACAAATACACTATAGATAAACACATGGGCAATGCTTTCTTACAAGAGAAACTTTTGAAATGAAATCAAAGAGCAATTATTTTATTATTTATTTTTAGGAGATGAAGTATTATAAATCAATATTTTATTTGACTACTATTTACCTTGATTTTAATTTTCCAGTTGCTTTGTGTAACATTATCACTTTCTTGGAGGTTGGTTGGTTTCATCATTCCTTTTTGTGGAAGGTGTCAGGACACACAATGTGTCCGGATTTCAGGAAGATGGAGGTTGATCTCCGGAAAGAGTTGGTCTGGAATTTAACAAAGGATCGAAACAGAGACGATTTTTCTTGTAAAAGAATATACTCAGTTTATTCGTAATTCTACAGAGATTTTGTCAAACACAAATATTTCCATAAAAGGCTTCGGAGGTGACCACTCAATTCGTATCTGTGGGACACTCTGTTTTTTCTTCGCTCTGTTTCTAAAGGTTAAATTAATTCATCTTGTTTATTCTGTATATTTTGAATTTTGGCTATTTTGAATTCACCTGTGCTTGTTTATTAAACAGATTTCTATTTTTAGGTATTTTCTGTCGATCTTTTAATGCCTATTTCCTTTTCTCCTGAGTTACCCTTTGATTTTATCAAAAGTACCACTGTTGTTTACAAAAGTGTCAAGTCAATTGATTTACTTAGTGTCAATCTGTATATTTTGAACTTCCGATATTTTCTTTTTGTTTATCTATCTTTCTATCTATTTTCATTTATGCACCCCTGCGCTATGGTACATTTGTAGAAAAATTAAGATGAAGGTAAATATTAATCAATCAGGGCCGGCCCAAGCCTTTATGGGGCCCTAAATAGAATTTGATTTTGGAGCCACCCACTGCCACTTGCCTCCCCCAACCCCCATCGGTGTAGGGACCCTAAGCATCCACATAGTTTGCTTATGCCTTGGGCCAGCTCTTTTAATAATAATGATCAAACCAAAGACTTTAAAATATTGGATAATAGAGTAGGAAATCTTTTGGACTGAAGTATCTTAGAAGAATCTGTAGACATACAACGGGAAGTAATGGTAATTTACTCAGATTACATAAACCATTTGTATAAAACTATACACAAAAATGAAATCAGCAAATGCTAAGAGAAGCAGATTATGGAGACATTTTGAATTGAAAACCAATACTCTTCTCCCAGCAAAATCTGCTACAATGTCTGCTGATAAAGAAAATATATTATCATGGTTGCTCTCACTGATAAAATTAAAGGGAAATAGACAAATAATGTAAGGTTTTACGTGAAAATTGAAACCCTAAAAATAATAACAATACCCATGATAGTCAAATGTGCTAGAGACAATCCAAAACATCTTGGCACAAGACTAACATTAAAATATAGTAGAGGAAGACTATAAGACTGCATATAGGAAACTAGAAGACTGCATTATTCAAGACTAGAATATTGACACGCATACAAAAAGAAATAGAAGGCTTGTAACTTGATCAGAGGCATAGCTAAAGATTTGGGGGCCCGGGGGCTTGGCTCCTTGAGGGGCCTCCTACAACATTTAGTGAGATTTGTCAGTAGAAATGCTGTAGGTAAACTACTACCTATAAAACTTTTGGGGCCCCCCTCCATTGAGTGGGGTGGTTAAAATAGACCCCCCTACCCGCTTTCAGCTATGCCTCTGGACTCGACCTACCAAAGATTTTCAACTGAAATAATTGATAATTGCAATGTGAATAATGATGATGACATTTATTTTTAATAAACTCTCCTATTTATCCAATGAGTATTTAAGATTTCATGAACAATGATATTCTATTCAAAACAAATTGTCTATTAAAACAGAATCATCATCCTAATTAAAAGAAAATAACCTTTGTAAAACATTTTGGAAAAAACTTAAAATTTTAATTTTTGTAAATATCTTTGAAATAAAAAGCTTAGATAAGATTGTATTAAGTATTTGTTTTGACTTGTAACCAGCTTATTTTTAATACTGGTAGCGTGGGCATCTGGCGGGGCGATGGGAAGAAACAGGGAATTTGCTCACCTGGATCAGGCCTTCTTACTGAGGGTTTGAAAATTCGAATCTCATAGAGACCGCTAAAAATACCAAATATTGTAAAATTAGCAGATCACAAGCTATTTATATAACAAATGTGGATCGGAACGAATTCTGCCAGAATTAAAATGTGTAAAAAATTATTTTTGTTCTTCCCTGGGAAAGTAGCAGTGGACTCTCATGACTGGTAGCTTATTAAATGTTCATGAAAGCATTTTAGATAGTAGAATCTCAGCTAAAAAAACTGACAGTTCAGCTATATAATTCTGCTTGCATGTGAAGAGTTATAAATTGGTTAAAGTATAAGCATGGAAAACATGGCTAATATAGTTTGATTCTCTGTTTGTTAGTGATGCTTTAAATTGTGTTTTTAGGGAGACATTACTCTGTATTGATTGCTGACAACATACCATTGGTACTGCTTCTGATGTCATCTTAAAGCTGAAAACATACCATTGGTGCTGCTTCTGATGTCATCTTAAATCTGACAATTTGGTGTTGCTTCTATTGTCATCTTAAAGCTGACACCATACCATTGGTACTGCTTCTGATGTCATCTTAAAACTGACTATTTATTTTCTTTCCTCGTTCTGAAGTGCTTCATTTTGAGAAATCATGTGTTGATACCAATACATTTAAAGATATTTTGCTTTCACATTTTATATATTCATGTTATTCTTTTTATACACCAAATTTCTCCCAGGACATTTATTTATGTATATCTCAAAGTTTTTATTTATGTCAGTAAATATTTGTTGATGTTGGCTTTATTGATACAAACCAGTTTATAACATATGTTAAAGCTGTCACAGAGATCTCAGAATATTTTAAGAGGGTATATGTCTGCATATGTCAGTTTGCTACTATTTATTTCTTCTTTCTGCATACATGCCTATATGTCATTTAGGCAGCATAAAAACATGAAATATCTTGTAGAATGATTTTGCATGTGAACAAGTAAACATCAATTTTATATTTTGGCAATATTTGTACATTTATGCTTTGTGTTACATATGTTTGCAATTTTACTTTTTTTAATCCACTGCTGCCAGTCAACTTTTCATTCCTGTCATACTAGATTGTTTGAGATTTACATATATCGGCAAGATTTACATATATTGGCAAGATGGATTAGTCGTGCCATTGTAGTTTTAAGTCTAGAGTTTCAAATTATTGCCCACCAAGCTATAAGGAGACAGTTGTATTTTATCTGCATATCATTGTAGTTAGGGTTCCTTGTATGTGTGTGTGTGTGTGTGTGTGTCTCTCTCTCTCTCTCTCTCTATCTCTCTCTCTCGATAAGAAGCATTTTTAGTTACTCCAAGGAAATTTGTGCTAACTAATTCCATAGGACAATAACCAGAATGTAGACCATGTTTTTGAAATAACACATTTTGAACATATTATCTTGAATTTTTATATTTGTTGAAGCATTGTCAACCATTATTAATTTTTGACTAATATCTCTGTTATCAAAATTTTAGTTGCTTTTCATTGCAACTACTAAAACTGTCAGTCTACAGTCATCAGTAAACAGATTGGTAATAAAGAATAATCTCTTGGTGAGGCACAAACTCGCATTCCCTTTATGTATGAGAGCTGCTCTAATGTTTGAGCTATTAGAGCTAACAGTTGCAGAATATCTTTATTTTCCCCAATCGTTCAGTGCCATATCTGATGTTATTGCTTTTATGTACACTAATAGTATTATTATTATTAGTAATATTATTTTGAATTATTTTATTAGATGAAGCATTGTCAACCTTTAGTAAATTTTGACTAGTATTTCTTTCATCTTAATTTTAGTTGCTTTTCATTGCAACTACTCAGACCATCACTTGAATAACCGACCTAAATAGGGAAAGTAAAAAAGTAGGTTTAAAGATGAATAGAACAAAGACAAAAGTAATGTTCAACGATAAAGTCCCCAAAAAGGTCATAAAGATAGAAGGTGAGATACTAGAAGAGGTCGATGAATACATCTACCTAGGTCAGGTAATAAAGCTAGATAAAGACCACGACTGCGAAATAAAACGATGCATAACGATAGGTTGGAAAGCATTTGGTATGAATAGAGACATTCTGGGGAGCACCTTGCCAATGTGCCTAAAATGAAAAGTATATAACGGCTGCATAATACCAGCCATGACTTATGGTTGCGAAACCTGGAAATTAACCAAACGAGCAGAAAACAAACTTAGAATAGCACAGAGAGCCATGGAAAGAGCAATGCTAGGGGTAACGCTAAGAGATAGAAAAAGATCAACATGGATCAGAGAAAAGACTAGAGTAAAGGATATTATACAACTAATTAAACAACAAAAGTGGAGATGGGCCGGCCACCTAACGAGAAGAGATGACAATAGATGGGGGAAAAGATTAGCAGATTAGTGCCCATGGGATAGTAAAAGAAGTAGGAAACGGCCAGACACAAGATAGAGCACAAGATCGGTTGTCATGGAAGGAGATGGGAAAGGCCTTCGTCCAGCAGTGGACTTAAAACGGCTGCTGATGATGATGATATTTTAAGTGAATGTATGAGCAAATGATTTGTCCCAATCCATTTCTGGAATTTTGATTGAAGGGAGGCATACATTTGTTTTCTGTCAGTGTTTGTATGTGCCTCTCTGTAGGTGTATGTGAGTTTTTTCATCTTGTATAATTTGTGAATGCTTATATAAGTGTATATTCTTCCTATAGAAGGTATGTATAACTACACTCTGTAGTTTTCAAGGGGGAAGAGAAAAACAATGACACAGTTCGATGCAATGTGTCCAACAGCATGTCAATGTTGCAGCACCGGAATGATTCCTTGAAGGGACACTTCCTCGCTTATCACCGGTAAGCTATCACAAACTCTGAGCTGCTACAATGTAATTCACCGTACAGGTGCACTCCAACATGGCTTCTGCTAGCGAGCCAAGAACACACTGACAAGCGGTTGCCGCCTAGCCTTTTATAACCAAAAGCTCACCATATCTGGGTTGCTAGTGCTCAACATATGGGTCACCAATGCTCCATCTCATCTATATATGTCGACGGCCCATTCACTTGGCTTTCACTTCTCGTACCCTCCAGATGACAGACAGCAGGCCACCTCTTCACCACACATTCATATTCAGTGATTGAGTTTAGAGAATATGTCAGCTTTTGTTTGAAATTTTCCCTACTTGAGACATGACCAAATTCTTTATATCTAATAGAGGCTAAAACCCATAACAATCAATAGAAAAGTGATATTTTAATCAAAATAGTAATAATGCTGTTTGTGTTTCCCTATGCCTCTTATAAATATGTATAGTCTTGTATCAATGGCACTTGGAAGATATTTGAATCTCTGTCCATATTCTAGTGTATATCTTATGATGAGGGCAACTGGCAGAATATACATTTTTTTTTGGTCTGCGCATGTCATACAAAATAATAAGTTTGGATATGTTGCACTTTTTCATGTTCAGTGATCAATTATGCGTTTTATCTGGTCACCAGAAGATTGCTGTTGGCTGATGAATTATTGATACTCATCCACGGGAGGAAATAACAAAAATGATGCAAATGTGGAACAGTAGAGAGCAGATGCTGAAATAATCTATGTTCATGTGAAGGATCTTCTTCTCAACCCTGGAATGAGCAATAAGGTCAAGAAATGGCTAACAGGGCCAGAGTTTTTTTTCATATAAGAAACCTTTATAAGAAGGTCTGAATGGATAGAAAGTAATTCTACTTAGATTGGGAGGAGGATGTAAGGAAGAATGGAAGGAGGGAAATAAGGAAGGAAGAGAAGATAGAATAAAGGAAGTTTCTTTGGGAACTCTGGAATCTGATGCTCGATAGTGTTAGGAAAACTATAAAAGGCTAAGTGAACCCGATGATTCTTGGAAATTCTCCCGAGGCAATTATTATTATTTCTTCTTTTTTAAATGTCTTGTGATCAATGACATATTGCCAACAGACCACAATGAAAGAAAGATTAATTACTCAAGTCAGACGTGTTTCTCTGCAAGCAGTGTGACCAAGTTGCTCTTTCTTCATGCTGGCCTCTTCTCTTTGTGCATTAAGCTCATTGTTATTCAGACAATTGTGTCTATCTTGTTTGTTCAGACTGTCTGCTTTTCATGCATCTTGAAGTACATCTGTTCTCTTCTATCATATTTCAAATGTATTTGAAACCGTCAACCCAAACTGTCAACATCAGCATAGGTTGCTTCAGTTATTAAGTTAGTCTGGCTGGCTATGTATATGTCATGCGTACAGGCTGTACCAATGGAGCTAGAGGGCAGAAATTTAAACATTTACTCCTTATTACGTTGGAGAAAAAATGGATGTTTTGTTTTTTTTAAATTCCCTCTAAATAGATTTTTGCAATGTAAGTTTATGCTAAATTGGTCCCTTAGTTTGTGACCAGCAGCATTCATGCTTGTTCTGAAAATTCAGACTTTTTAGTGATCACTTTTTAATTTTTTAATTGAACACCCCCAACACAGCATGCTGCCAAAAGACATTGATCAAATGATGATTCCTATTGAGTGACTAAACAGACCTGTCTGTATTAGTATTGGGTAATATCATAGGCTTTGTTTTCTTCAATAAATTTGTGAGGATAACAGTTTAATGAAATTTAGACAAATTGACATTGCTAAAGAAGTAGGAAAATTATGTTTTATTGTTCTCCTTGGAAGTAGACTTTTCTTTTTTAAAATGCAGTATTTGAAACCTAAACTTGAAAACCAAAAGATCGACACTGGAGGTAGCAAAACAACTCCCACAACAGATACACTTGTTTACTAATCTTGCACTTCACTTCATGTTCAGTGATCAATTATGCATTATATCTGGTCACCAGAAGATTGCTGTTCTGGCCTACAAGTGACCTTCATGGAATAAGAATAATAAGAATACTTTTTCTTCTTTTCAACTGGAAAATCTGTTGATGGATATATTCTTGCCTGTATATTCACAGTAAAAATAAAGGTTATAATATAATTATACCAGAGTTACATTTTTAGTAACATTTTATTTTAGTGTAAAAAAAAATAAATACAATTTGATATATAAGCACATATCATGACACTCATATTTATACAATATTTAGGGCCCTTGCGGCTAGATATTGTGTATTCCATGAATTGTTATTGCATGAAGGTCACTTGTAGGCCAAAACAGAGTGGGTTGGGGTAGTATAGGTCAACGATTTTGAGAGGACCTAATCCCTCTGGTAGAAGCAAATACTATTGTATTTACTTGCTTCTTATTACAGTACTGTACCCTAGTGTCTTATATACATTTTGAAGAAAATTGTACATCATATAAACTACATGTACATTTATGTCTTTATCATCAGTCTTTTACCATCCGTCGTTGGACATAGATCTTCCCCAAGATTCGCCAGACCTCTCGACCGTGGGCGTTGCAGCACCAATATATCCGGAACCTGTCTAGGTCATCATGTCAACTGATTTTCTGCCGGCCACAATTTTGCATATGACGTCCAGCGGTTGTCAGACATTCTTGCAACAGCTTGCCCATTGCCATTTGAGTTTTCTAATGGATTTTATGATATATCTGACTCCTGTTTTTTCTTTAATAAACTGTGCTGTCTAGTGATCTGTCCATGTGATGTTAAGCATGATCCTCTCTTATGCACGTTGCATGGTTCTTAGTTTGAGAGCCAATCTTTTGGTTAGGTTCCAGTACATTTATATACCCATACATAAATCATATGTATTTAGCATTGATTACAAAAATACTTTTTGAATAATGCACAGATGACATGAAATTAGCAGACAAAATAGTCTACATCAGAACTCATTTGCCGGGTCTCATAATTACTTTTTCACTGTTCTCTCTCCAAGCAGTTGGGTACTTGTAAAATCTATGTGATTTTTATAGATGTTTGAAGATTAGTTGTATATTAGGCTATCTATGTATCACGCATACAGGCCGCACCAATTTACAATGTAAGTTTATGCTTAATTGGTCCCTTAGTTTGTGTCCGGCTGCATTCACACTTGTTTTTTGAAAATTCAGACTTTTTAATGATCCAACAAAAGGCAAGAGAAGTAACTTATTCATTGATCACCCCTTTTTCCAACTTTTAATTGATCACCCCCAACATGGCATTCTGCCAAAAGATGTTGGTCATGTGACGGTTTCTATTGAGTGACTAACCAGTCCTGTATTACTATAAGTGCCAAATGATTTGGCATGTCCACTTATAAAACATTAATATCAATCAATGAATGTTATTCCTTACTTAATCCGTTACTTAACATGGGCAGTTAATTATCACTCGAATCCTGTGATTATGGAAATCATTTCACAAGAAATAGTGTCTTTAATTTTGGGATGAGCACATTGCAATTATCTACTGCTGATACAATCTATCACAAGCCACAATCTAATTATGTTGGGACTGTTGCAAATAGAGAATATCATCACTAAATTAGCGAATGCCAATTTGAATAATTTAATGTTGGATTCATATGCTTACATGATGTGTATTCTAGTGCTTCAAGGGCAATTTTGTAGGCCAGTGTGAATTCATACTATACAAATAACTGACAACTCTGTAAAAATAACATTTTAACCCTTTAGGTACAGTCACTTTATTGTAATAAGTAGTCGAAATAAATATATATTTATTTTTTCAAAATATGCAAATATATGCAATAATATGCAATTATATGCAATAACGTCCAAAATATGCAAATATTTTGCGGTAACAAAACAATATTGAAATGTATGCAGTAATGAACCTGACAACATGCAAATCTGCAGTAACAATGTTTGATCAAACATCCAGGGTTTATCCCCCCCCCACTCTCCCCTCTCTCTTACAACCAACACTCTCTCTTTTTTTCCCATCATACATTTCATACAAACATGTGAGGAAATGGACTGAACACACAAGTTTTTGTAGTGCAACAGAGCTACAATCTACAATGTAAGTTTATGCTAAATTGGTTCATTCAAGCTTGTTTTTTTTAAAATTTAGTGATCCAACAAATGGCGAGAGAAGTAACTTATTCATTGATCATCCCCAACATGGGATGCTGCCAAAAGACATTGGTCATGTGATGGTTTCTATTGAGTGACTAACCAGACCTATTTGTCAATTTGTTTAAGAAGTAAGTTCAAGATTTCTGGCAGTGAATGTTTACCAGAAAAATCTGCAGTAACAATGTTTGACCAAACATCCAGTGCTTACCCCCCCCCTCTCCTACAACCAACACTCTCTCTGTTTTTCCCATTTCAGTATATATTTCATATAAACATGTGAAGAGTTGAACTGCACACATATGATTCTTTTGCACTGCAACATTCTGTTGTGTTCTGTTCTGAAGACACCGAATGAAACGTGGAATAATGCATCAAGGCTTATTTTAATGATAACAAATATGTTTGAGGTGTTTGAGGCTTATTTTAATGATAAGACATATGTTTGAGGTGTTTGAGGCTTATTTTAATGATAAGAAATATATTTGAGGTGTAACACGCTTTTCTCAATCTTTCATTTCCACATTGTCAAATTACCTCTATCAGTAAAAATAATATAATCTCCAAATTATTTTGGGGTAAATATTAAAATATTTTAATAAAGTAAAAGTATATGAATATAATCCCAAAAACTCAGCTGAAAATATTAAAATGATAGTTTAAAAAGAGGAAATATACAATACAGAATTGAAAATTACTGATTCCCTTTTTACCTGTGATGAACGTCGACAGGTCTATGAATGACAAAAACTCTTTTGTTCAGACCAAATTTGAATAGGTTGAAGGCATTCATAAGAAAGGAAAGGAAGAGAGAGTGGGCAAAGAAAGAGGAATATTAGAGGCCGTCAACCAAAACTGTCACCATAGATATCTTCAGGTTTTAAGCTGGTCTGGCTGGCTATGTATCACGCATATCAGCCACACCAATGGCTCTAGAGGGCTGAATATTTAAACATTCACTCTTATTATGTCAGAAAAACAAATTTGGGTTTTTTTACCCCCCCCCCCCCCCACACACACACACAAATAGAGTTTTAGTGGGGGATTCAATTTGCAATGTAAGTTTATGCTAAATTGATCCCTTAGCATTCACGCTTGTTTTTTGAAAATTCAGACTTTTTTAGTGATCACTGGTCAACAAAAGGCAAGAGTAGTAACTTATTCATTGATCATTCCTTTTTCAAATTTTTTAATTGATCACCCCAACATGGCATGCTGCCAAAAGACATTGTTCACGTGACAGTTTCTACTGAGTGACTAACCAGACCAGTTTCTTATTTATTTTGAGGTCTAATTCATTTTTATTTTCATCTATACTTCAATTTGTGATGCTGTAAAGTTCTGAGAGAATGCAAACAGATACTTTTAAAATGGCTTTGAGATTCTGTGATGAAGTATTTTCATTACTACGCAGATTTCATTATGAATTTCTTTGCTTCATTGCTTTTTAAGCACAATGTTTTTAGATGATCTATTTTCTGACTGTTAAATTGTGATAAAAAGCCACAAATAGAAGAATGAAGAAACTATGAAAACTATTGCTAAAATTTGTCATAATGCATACTGATGTTTTCATCATTTCAGTTGGCTAAGTTTTATATTGTCTTCAGGTGACATGTTATTTGAATACAGAGCTTGCTGATCAAAAGGTTAAGTTAAAAAGAACAAAGATCAGACATTCTTAATGATACCTCACCTCAAAATACAGACACTTTGGTAATTCAAATTGATAGGCCACAGTTCCTTTTGAAAGATGTATTGCTTAAGATTAGCCAACATTTCTGATGCTATTAGCATTCAAGTTTTGTTCCATTCCAGCCAACTATCACTTCCAGAGATTCCAGTTTTAGAGCATTTGCTTTTACTGCATGGTGTATACCAGCCAGTGTATGAAATTATAATAGGCATCAATTGTATATGTCTTAATGTAATGGAAATGACATTATCTATTTCAGAACAAGAAAAAAAATCACTGTTTACTAACTTTTCCCTTGACTTCTAACATTATTAAAATCCATCAACCAAAATTATCAACATAGGTTTCTTCAGGTTTTAGGTAATTCTGGCTGATGTACAGGCTGCACCAGTCAAGCTAGAGGGCTGAAAATTTAAACATTTGCTCTTTATTATGTCTAGGAAGAAATGTTTTGATTTTTGAAAACATATCCACAAAAATAATTCTTTAGTTGGTGGTTCAATTTACAATGTAATTTTATGCTGAAGTGGTCCATTTATACTTGTTTTTTAAAATTCAGATCCAACAAATGGCAAGAGAAGTAACTTCTTCATTGATCACCTCCAATACTGCATGCTGCCAAAAGACTTTGGTCATGTGACGGTTTCTATTGTGTGACTAACCAGACCTGTTTGTCATTTTGTTTAAGAAGTAATTTCAAGGTTTTTGGCAGTGAATGTTTACCAGAAAAATTCCAATTAAGTAATCAAGGAAACTTATTTTAATCCATTGGCTGTGAATAACAAATTCTAATGTAACTGTAGCGATCACTTTCTTAAAAATACCAAAATAGGGATAAAAATATCAAGCTGGCTTTATCACCACAATGGAGCCAGCTCTAAACCATATCAAGTACGAAACTGAGAATTAGCTTCTTTTTTTTGTGACGTCAGCACGACTATATAAACCATGTTTTTACTATACCCGGCGCCTTTCAGCCAGTTTACCACCTAGGACTCAGTGCTTCACTCACCCGTGCCTACCTCTTCCTGGCAGGTTAAATCTTTTCTCCATCCACTTAAGTATCATGGTTGCCTAGGGTCCACCAAGTGTTTTTACATCCCTACTTTTTAAATATGGATATTTCTTCAAATGCCAATATTGCTTTATTTCAATGTTGGTCATCGCTCTTTTTTCCTTTTCGCCCAGACTAGGAATAAACGCCTCAAATATAGGCCATTCGAGATATACAATGACCATCGATTACATTAGTTTCTACTAACACAGGCTAGTGGTATAGACTCCTTAAAATGACTTCCCAGTTAGAAACTATCCTTCCTCCATACCAGTATCTTTTCCCCTTCTGTCTTATGCCTTCTTTTTGCTTAACCAAACTCTTCGTCTCAACCACAGTACACTTATAACCTCTTATCACAGACGAATACATTTCGGTGGATAAAAACCTGCTAATGACAGAAATTACTATTTAAATTCACTCTTCATTCTGCATCACAAACCTCTCACTTAAACTCTTTTTATACATTTATCACCTCTATTTTTCCCAACTATGTACGTCAATTTTTACTCTTATGTTTTTGTTTATTAAATG
>VCCN01004508.1:3197950-3211779 GCA_006491835.1 Architeuthis dux | reverse complement strand
TTTTTCTAGACATAATAAAGAGTTTAAATTTTCAGCTCTCTAGCTCTGTCAGTGTGTCTGGTATGCATGGCAGATAGATAGATAACCAGCAAGCCAGACCCACTTAAAAACTGAAGGAACCAATGTTTTAAGTTTTGGTTGACAGTTTCTAACAATTGATGGAATTTTCATGAATAAGATTTATTTTGAAATTTCATTGTAAACTTTTTTATGGAGAAATTTTCAATTACATTAATGTTTTATTTATTAGAAACCATTAACCAAAACATCAACATGGGTTTCTTCAGTTTTTTAGTGGGTTTGGCTGCCTGCCTATCTATGTATGTGTCATGCATACAGGGCTCACCAATTGATCTAGAGGGCTTAAAATTTAAACATTTTCTTATTATTATGTCTAATAGAAACATTTCTTTTTTAGAATTTCCCATAAAATAGGTTTTTAGTGTAGGGTCCAATTTACAATGTAAGTTTTTGCTAAATTGGTTCCTTAATTTGTATCCAGCAGTGTTCATGCTTGTTTTTGAAAATTCAGACTTTTTTTAGTGATCACTGCCAAACATAATGTAAGAGAAGGAACTTATTTATTGATCACCCCTTTTCCAATTTTTTAATTGATCACCCCCAACATGGCATGCTGCCAAAAGCCATTGCTCATGCGATGCCTTTTATTGAGTGACTAACCGGACCTGTTTTTATATCTTTGAACATTTTTTTTAAAGCCATCTCACGTAATTTACATAATTCAAACAAGTTTTTAATTAAGATGAGCAGGGAATTGTCAACCATTGCTATGAATATTGAAGGATGAGTGGAATTGGATAGGGAGAACTCAGGTGGGAAATCTCAAAAACAAATAACTTGGAAGAAACTGTTTTTATAAAATAGAGTCCATATACCAATCACAAATCAATGATTTTCAAAATGATTCAGATAGAAGATTTTGAATATTAATACAAAAGTACCTCTATCTATTATTTTAATCAAACTTGACTACTTTTTACCTTCATCTTAATTTCAGTTGTTTTTATATACAACTTTTCAGTTCGGGCCGCTGTCTGTACAGAAACGAATAACAGCATGGTTGGATAATAAAGAATAAGGTTTCACTATTATTCATTGCAGTAAAAACAACGGCCCGAATTTAAAAGTTGTATATAAAAACAACTGAAATTAAGATGAAGGTAAAAACTAGTCAAGTTTGATTAAAATAATGTGTTACAATTACTTCATCCAATAATAATAATAATAAAGATTGATTTACCTCTATCTAATTTAGCGTTATTTAATATGACATAGATTTATCTAAAAAATGCATATACAGAAATAAGGAAGAGCTTTCTGTAGCTGTTGCAGAATTATATTGTACTTGCATAAGATATAATCCCGCTTTAGTTAGAAGAATAAACAAAAGCTTATAATCGAACCATAAACTAAATCTTAATTAATGGTGTGATCACAATTTTTCAAACTGTAAATTTGAGTTTTGGCTGACTTTGACTACGATTAAATGTAAATGGTAATATAATGCATTAACATTTCTAATTTTACAGCTACTAGTTCGATTAACCATTTTTGTCTTTTCAGGATATATTTTAATTTACACCGAAGGCTGATTTCAATTCCTTTGCAAATTTCAAAATATTACATGTAATATTTATGGTCTTAATATCTTGTGCATGAATTCACAATGGCAAAAAAGGTTTTAACAAAGTTAGCAGTTTTTGGATACTTTACAATCACAACAGATGGGAAATATTATCTGTCAGCATACAGTAAAAGATGGATAGTGAAAAAGTATATGACACAAAAATGAATAGTTTTACTGCTTGCAAAAAAAGGCACCTAGAAGAGCATTAAATTTAAAAAGACACTTGCAGCATTTTAGAAGCAGTACTTGAGAGAGATAGCAGTACAAAAAATCCATCTATTTCAGAGTTGAAAAACAGATCAGAAAATCTACTGAAGGACAAACGCAATTATCAATATTCTTTACTACTGACAAGGTTACCATAAAAATGAAACCAGAAAAGTTAAAAAATCACATCATCGAATCATGGCAGTGAAAAATAATGTACCTGTATGGTTTTTTTCACAACTAGCCTATTTAGGCTTAAATGAAGAAATGGCTATAAAACATGGAGTTTCTCTGGAAAGAGAAAGTATAAGGAGACTTGTAATTGAAGAGGTCAAATATAAGAAAGAAGAACTTTGAAAAAGTCTCGAAGTGACAGTTTGTCTTTATGAAAATGGGTGCATGCACGCATCACAGAATTAACTATATTGCCATTAATGTTCAATTTGTTGATGAAAACAATAAAACTCAGAGATTGGGGGTAAAGGACACCTGGGCACGTCACACCAGCGATTATCTTCAGAAGTTATTTTAACGTATTGGGAGTTAATTATGTAACCATTTTCCCAGGATATTTATTCTAAAATGATGGCATCGAGATTACTGTAGTTTTTTTATTTATATACTTTCATCATTATTCTATCATATCTTCATAACATAAAGTGTTCACACTATACCTACTTATTTTCTTGTCAATTTTAAAATGACATGTCAGGAAATATAGTTTATATTCTGTGGATTCTGAAGGTACTCTGAATTCTGCAAAATACAATATGGTCAAGAAATGGCCGTGGAGTGATACTCGGATGCTTATTTATTATTTATTGAGATATTTCCTGACAGATCATTTTAAAATTGACAAGAAAATAAGGTATAGTGTGAACACTTTATGTAATAAAGATATGATAGAATCATAATGAAAGTATATAAATCAAAAACTACATTAACCATGATTCCACCATTTTTTAATAAATAACCTAGGAAAATGGTTACATAATTAAAAAAGAGAAGGTTTTATGTGTTGTAACAGATAATGCTTCAAACATGTTAAGTATGATTGAGAAAATGAATAAAGCTAACAAAGAAAGTACAAAAATATTGGAAGAGGAAGATGACATTCCTGCAAGAGATCCAAACAAGGGAAAGTCGTGAAATTTTAGATGATATTGTTGAAGAAACATCTAAGCTATTTCCAATTCACCATATGCAATGGGCTGTGCATATACTGCAACTAGCAATACAAGATGAATTGAAGGATTGTCATGCAGCTACTCATTTTGAAGTTGCAGCAAGTTGACCTTTCAGCCCAAACCCCTAAAATAGATACTGCAGAAATGGGCTGGAAAAGGAGCCATTTTGGATCAAGCAACACACTGGGGAAGCACTTATTTGATGGTCTTGAACTAAAAATATTTCTTGAAGATCAGGGTAATGAAAATGTTTTACTAACTGGAAGTCAGAGGTTGCAATGGACACAATTAGAGAGTCAGCTTTCTCACTCTTTTACTGTCATCAAGAAGTTGCAATCTGAGGATTTAACACCTTGTAGAGTATTGTTGGAGTGAAAAAACATATTGTCTGAAAAAATTTGGAGGATTAATTGTTGATGGATTTGTATCTTCAGGGCTGGCCCATCCATTAAGCAAACCTAGGGCACAAAGGTCTTAGGGGTACACTACAAACTAAAAAATATAGTCATTAGAATACAACCATGGATGCAAATTTTAAGTCTCGCCTAGGGTCCATCGATCCAATAAACCAATTTTGTTGAACAATGACCAAATTGCTAAAGGAAAAGAGGCTCTCTATGAAGTAGCAATTCAAATGAAAGCGTTACAATAACTTGAAACTCATGAACAACAGGATGAAGAAGCTAGAAGCATTTGTAACTCAGAATCATCCTCTTTAAATGAAGAATTAGATTTTGAAGCAAACTTGGACAAAATGGAATGTCCAAAAGTAAAATGATGCCATTTAAAGGTGGAAAATCAACCAGTAGAAATCCAAATAAAGAAATTTAAGCAAGATCTTTAAAAATGGATTAAAAGACAGATTAAAGTATGACTGCTCATCGAAATTGACTATAAAAGATGTCATCCCTGCTTATCCAGAGTTTATTAGTGATTTAGCTATACCTGCAACAGCAATGCCACCCACAATCCACCCAAGTCAGTATTGAAAAAACTGTTTTCTGCACTAAAAATAATCAAATCACATTTATGGGTTCAATGAAGGAAGATATTTGAATCAATTCTGTTTCTAAGAACAAGATTGAAGAACATTTTGGCTTTTTGATTTATCCCCTTTTCTATAGATACAATATTTCTTTAAAGCATTATTGGGATTTTATTAATCTTGAAAGGAAAGGATTATATAGCTAATTGAGCTTATTTCTTATAAAATGGTCATTTTGCTTCAAGTGTTCACTATTTTTTTAGTTTTAACTTTGAATTCTTTGTAGTAGGATGTACATTAAATTTTTTAACTGATAAATAATGATGTTCCAGATATTCTTTTATAGAAATTTTATAGTTTATTTTTCATATCTTTTTACTTTATAACCTTTTGATAAAACTATAGCCTTTTACTTTAATTTTGTAAGTATTGTCTTATCTTTAATATTACTCAATGTTTGTAACCACTTTAAAAAATAAATAATATAAAAAGCCACAAGAGCATAGCTATACCCTTTAAACACAAACTTTAACAGGTTAGGGTGCTAAACGTAGCCTAATGATTCATGGTGACTGTGATGAAATGCCTTGAATGTTGTAGAATTTTAATAAATACAGGATATCTATAATGTGACTCTTTTTGTAATTAGACTGAGTCTAAAGGTTTTGTGCACTAACCCCACAGCTCTGGTATTAAGATATACTATTATGCATTGTTTTTCAGACCAATTTCCTCACACTTGCTGTTTTTATCACAATGTTTGGGCTGCTGGTCTTTTCAGATGTCTGTCACATTCGGTAACATTCTGTTGATGTTGAATGGAACCCTTTATTTGATCCACAGGGATATGTTGTTCGTATTCCTATGTCCGGGGAATTTCAGAATTCATAACCATTAATTATTATTATTCTGATCTATTTCTTCACTGAGCTGGTGTATATTTCTGCACTACCAGAGCCTGACTTCCAGACTCATAACTTCCACGAAACCAGTTGAGTTTTATCAGTGCATTTATCCACTAGGCCATGTCCTGTAGGACTCTCAGTGGGTTTTTGGAACCTTAAACCTAAGAATGCCTCTTCTTTCCTAATTAGATATATTTGTTATCATTATTGCTTTGGCTAAATGACTAATTAGAAATCGTCAACAAAAACTGTCACCATAGTTTTCTTCAGTTTTTTAGTTGGTCTGGCTGGCTATGTGTGTACAGGCTGCACCAATGGAGCTAGAGGGCTGAACATTTTAACATTTACTCCTTTTTTTAAACCCCCCGCCCCATGGGTGTTTAGTTTGGGGTTCAATTTAAAATGTAAGTTCATGCTAAATTGTTCCCTTAGTTTGTGCCCAGCAGTGTTCATGCTTGTTTTTTGAAAATCTGGACTTTTTTAGTGATCACCACCCAACAAAAAGCAAGATAGGTAACTTATTCATTGATCAACACTTTTTCAAATTTTTTAATTGATCACCCTCAACAAAGCATAGATAGATAGAATCCCTCCACAAGCAAAATTTCATTGAAATATATAAGGAATAACGAATGTAAAAATGATTATGATGACACATACCAACAGATTTAAATGCAACAAAAGATATACTCCCAAACTTATTTATTCATATGTATTTACAACAAAAGCACTCTCGCATGTTCCTCGTGTCCAGTCTGAAACCAACCTGGCATCTCAGCCCCCGGACTGTAAACAGTGGCCTCTTACTGGAAGTCGATAAGCACTCTTCTGCCTAAGGGGTATAACTTGAGAATACTTACTTAACAACAAAGTTATCCAATTGGGAAAAAAGGAGGCAGCAATGACAACGACGACAGACACCCATAGTGAATGATAGTCCCTGTCTTTTTTTTTGCTGAGGATAATAACTTTTGTTTTTTCTATATATATTTGTAGTGATTTGTATGGGATTGATCAATTAGAATTTTGTTAACATTTCAAGCATTAAATAACTTTTATTGCAAAGAATGGAAGTGAAATCAAAATAAGAATTTATCTAAAGATTAAATATTCAGTTCACATTATGCCTGGTTGTTATTAGCCATAGTTAACAGCAAAATGCAGTAAGATTTCCTTTTAATTCCATTTTTTTACAACTTTTCATTTTGTTCATGTTTCTTCACTAATAATTATCAAAATAAGTTAAGCTCTATTCTTAGGCTGTTTATATTCAATTAGTTGCTTCATCTTTCTTTTATATAAAACTTCTTTTTTTACACTTGAGATGCTGAAACAAAACTGCCTATGGACATAAAACCTGTTCAACTGAATTATTTTAAAGAAGATAAAGAAATAGACTTTAGGCAATTATTAATGAAAAGCTCCTTGATTCTCCCATTTATTGCTCATGGAATTAGGATTACTGCTGAGCAAAATCATACTCAAAACACAGGGTAATTTAAAATCATATAACATGCTATTCATGTGGTATGAAATACGGTTTTGTGAGTTGGCTGAGTAAAATATTTGTTGAAGCAATGACCAATGATTATTGATGAGAATATTTGAGAATTATTTGGACTATATGCATTAAGTGAGACTGTAAAATGACTCTTATATGTAAGCAAAGTTTATTTTTGATCAATCAATAAGATAGTTCTTATTCCATAACTTTGATTTTATTTTAATGTACAATAGTGGACAAAAGGTTTTATTTTTATTTTTCAATAATTCACTTTTGACTTCATTTCATTTATTACTATAAAATCATATAGTTTTGTTATGATGTATTGTGGATTTTTTAGCCTATACTTTAGAAAATGCTATTTGTCAGCCAAAAGATTTTTGGTATTTGTTCAAACATAATTGAAGTGTAAAGTGGAATTTAATATTTGTGACCAGCTCTATACTAATGGATTTCACCTGTTTTATAAAGTATATATTTTGATATTAAGAGTCAATGTCTATGACAAAGAATTTTGTAGATTTGAGGTTTGCATTCTACAAACATTTGTAATAGTCAGTGGTGGAAATGGGTTTTAGGAACTAGGTATCAGGGTGGTCAGAACCGGGGAGGGGGTTCAGCCCCCTAAATAAATATGTGTTCTTTATTTTTTCGAAACGTGATGCAAAAAGCTAGCTTTAAGATTACAGAAAGAGTAAATAAACCAATTACCCCCTTGACAAGCAGGTTACAGAAGAACAATTTAAAGAAGAGAGCAATTTTTGTGTTTTACGGTCAGATCAACTCCTTTCTAATTTTTGAATCACTAGTTTTTGAATTGAAGTGTCTTTGCTCGAGTGAATTGCACAGAGAAAATAAAACTAAAAGAAATTGCTGTAAATGACTATAAAAAACTCAGTTATAATTCTTCAGTCAATATGGTTAATAAAAGAAAAAAGTCTGTGGATGACTTGAAAAATACATTGATTTCTGACAGATTTTGAAGCTCTATTTTCAAAAATTCCCATAGCAGCCATTTGTTCATAATTATATTCATCAATTAGATATCTGAATATCATCATATATCCATCAATTAAATGGTGCACTTTTTACAATAGGGGCGTTTTTCTGCTTCAGCACCCCCAATGAATTTTGTTCCAATGGCCCTGGGTATATAGTAAGGCTTGGTTTTAGAAACAAGTGTATGGTAGTATCTCCATTAATAGACATTGAACAGTAAATTGAGAAGTAAGTATATGCCATACCCCCTGCCCCCCATTTCCATGCATGGTAATAGCAGCTTATCTTTGAATATTGTTCTGGATAAATTGAAGATTTGTTGGTGCTATATAGTCTCAACCTGTGATATAGAAGAAGGGAATGAACATATTTTTATACATTTTTCTTTTCATTATTTTAAAAACTGGTTTTATCACTTTTCATGAATTTTCTCACAAATAAACAGATTCTATATATTTTTCAATTAGTATCCGCTGTGATTTTCTACTTGAATGGACATCTTGCTTGTGTGATTTGTACTTACATGATTTGTTGAATACTAGTAAAACAACAAAAAAAGGAACAACACCATGAATAAAGATGACGGAACACAACATACACTGAGGAAACTACAGTGGAGAAAGATCTTGGCGTTTATATAGACCACTCACTTAACTTCACTGCGCATATACAAAACAATACAGCAAATAAAACACTCGGCTATATAAGACACTCATTTAAATTCATTGATGAGGAGAGGTTACTACTGCTGTACAAGTCTCTGGTATGTCCCCATCTGGAGTTTGCTTCCTGCATGTTGTCTCCTAATCTGAAGTACAACTCAGATGCCATAGAAAGAGTTCAGGGAAGAGCCACCAAGATCATTCCAAGGTTGGGAGATATATCTTACACTGAAAGATTAAAACAACTTAATCTAGGGACCCTTGAATACAGAAGAAAAGGTGCTGACCTACTAGAGGTCTATAGAATCCGGAACAACATACATATAGTGGATACTGATATTCATTGCTCAAAATGCCCTGATAAGAAAATGCTGACTTCATCTATGTGCAGTAAAACCAGAGGACACAGGCATAAACTACAAATTCAGACCTCCACTGGTGTTAGAAAATATTTCCTCTTGGTAAGAGTAGCAAATGCATGGAACAGCCTAAGTGAAAAGACATCCGAGAATATCAATATTTTAAAAAATAATCTTTATTCTGATATCGGACATGCCAAATTTAAATACACTGAAGCTGGCTTAATGATGCAATTAACTGCTGTCAAAAAAAGCCTATTTCAAGTATATAAACTGTATACTGTGTGTGTGTCCACAAATTATATTTGTTTTGATTCTTATAGTTTAAAGCAGACTACAAAAATACATTTGTAAACTTGGTAGAGCATTATTCTAAGCTTTATCAGATTTTTGATTTTGACCCAAGGTATTCTATATTAGAAACCGTCAATGAAAATTGTCAACATCAAAATAGGTTTCTTCAGTTTTTAAGTTGGTTTGGCTGGCTATGTATCGCATGTGCAAGCTGCACCAATGGAGTTAGGGTCTGACAATTTAATCCTTTAGTCCTCGTTATGTTGGGGAAAAAAACATTTTTTGGGGAAAATCCCTCCCAAAATAGGGGTAAGTAACTTATTCATTGATCACCCCTCTTTCCAATTTTTTAATTGATCACCCCCAACATAGCATGCTGCCAAAAGACATTAGTCATGTTACGGTTTCTATTGTGTGATTAAACAGATATGTTGCTTGGTTTATTTTTTGATCCTGTGTAACCATCTTTTATTTACTTTTGACTGAGTGTAGTTTATTTTAGGTCTAAAATTGTAGAGAAACTATGAAGATTCTCTTTTTAAAAGTGAAGAACTTAAACATTTGCTTGGAATCTTCTGATAGAACTAATTAGTTACTAATTCCTTTATCTTTCCTTACTAATCCACTAGTTGGTCATACTGGGAAAATAGTATTGTGAGTGTACTGAGATTAGCATATCTGTTGATTTATTTGGTAGAGCTAGCCAAATTCTTCTTCCAGTTTAAATTGTAAAATTGATGTTGCCAGCAGAAATTCACTGGCAGCCAGATCTGGAACTAGAGATAACAGGAACATCTCCCCTCACTGGATGAATTATAGACACAGAAAAGTTGGGAAATTCATTATCCAAAACTTATTGATAAAGTCAACAAGGATGAGAATATTAGTCAGAGCAACTTATGGATAAGTGATAATTACCCATTTCATAATTTCAGATGATATATATCTTTCTTCCATTATAAATATTAATTCTAAATAGTTTGGGATCCAAAGAATCCTAGAGAAAGATTTTTGTGATTTCTGGTTTTCTAATGAAAAGCTCTGCTGGTGTACTTTTTCCTCTCCAGATTGAAATCTCTATAAATATTGTCAAATAAAATAAAATATCATTTTCAACTTATAACAAGATTCATGTATTAACCAACATAATGTAATCTTCTGAAGAACAAAATGATCAAAACCTCATTTTCTACTTATTCGCCATTAGTCAATTTTTGTGCTGCAATCTTTAAATTCCTTTAGTCTTGTTTAAATGATTTTGAGATGGCCTCACTGAAACCAAGAATGTCAGTAATTCATGAATTAGCATCTTTTTTTCTTTTCAACTTTATCCTATAGTTTGTTTCTTTTCTGCTGCAGGCTTCTAATTCATCATTGGCTTCCATCTTTGGTTATAATCAGCTTTTTTTCTCTGACTTGGATGGAAAGAAATGTTCGCTTGATTCTTATTTCTCTTTTCATTTAAATTGGATGTTTTCAGATGCAAATTTGTTATAAATGCAGCTAAGAAGTACTGATCAATGACAATTTTTAGATAATACCTGGCATACCTTTTCTGTGGGTCATTCTCTCAGACATGAATTTTAGTCTGCTAATTTTTACAACATAAACCATTTTTACGACATCTCCAGCACTTGAAACTGCTTCACCTTTCATCATACACTTGGCCATGACCAGTTTGTAAGTGCACCATGCCTTTGATGTTGTCAAGCATTTCTTTCCACTACAATACAAAAAAATTAACTTAAGAATCAAAAGGTCTTCTATTCTTCTTTTGCTAATAAAAAATATAGGTAGTTTCATTATCATTCGTTTTTCTTTGTAACTTTTTAGTTTCAATTTTATTTTTACCTAAAAGAAGGTAAAATTAAAATTGAAACTAAAATTTGCACCAGCCCTAATTGTGTTTAATTCAAGTACAATTTCGCTTTTTTTTCGTTCAATTTGATTTAAATTATCCCATTTTTACATTTGTGGAGAAATTGCAAACAAAAAAAAAAATAGCTACTGAAAAAGTTTTCTTTCAATTATGTCAATTCCAGTCATCCATATTTATCACAAGCAATTCAAAATAAAGAGTAACTACCTCACTTTGTCGAGTGGGAGACTTTAAGCTAACCTTTGAACTCTGTTCACCAGTCAATCGACACCTCTGCTAAATAAATGTATTTTTCACTGTATTTCCAGAAAAAAAGGAAGCAATATTTTCTTTATTTGCAAAAATATTGCAATTATAACCAAAATTTAAATTTCAAAGAAGATATTTAAATTTTGCTATACGTCTTAAAAAGACTGCTATGTGTGTGATAGAAGTACGCCTCTGTATAGTAACAAAGTTCACATCTCAAGTATCATAAAGGACTTCCAGTGTTGCCAATTTAGCACTTTTCACACTAAATTCAGCACGTTACTTGTTTTGGCAGTGCGAAAAAGCGCAAAATTAGCATGGGTGTGCTTAAACATTTTGTCCATTTACAGTATATTTTTTGGCCGTTTTTGGCCCCATTTAGCACTTTTTAGCAACACTGAGCACTTTGACTTGCGCCCCCCTGGACTTAATGGATGCCCCCCCCCCCCTACTCACTGTACCCTGGCGACAGGCCTGTATAAGACAAACTAAAGAATAATATTTTCATCAGCTGAATTATATGGCATGTCTTAAGAGACATTATCATGAAACAATTGTAAAATATTTGGGTCTGTAATCACTATATATATTAGACAATGAATCTAATGTCAATGTGTACAGCCACTTGAGTAAAAGTTGTGAGAATATACAAATGCTTGTCTCATCAAATTTCTAATATATTACATAACTATTAATGTCTGATCTTTTGTAGACGATTGAACTAAAATAAGCCTGAATCATTTCATAAAAACATTTTAACCATAAACTTACAAATGCAAAATTTAGCCAGAATAACTTGGCTATTATATCTAAATTCTTTTTGTAAATTTACAACTCCTTGTTCCCAAGACTTTTCTGTGTAGAAAATTTAGTTGATGCACAGATACAATAAAGTGTTTGATTTACACAAAACAGATACTAAATGTAAATACTTTCACCCAAACACATATGCACACAGATATAAATAAAAATCTTTTATATTTGTAGTATGGTGGCCCTTTCAGTAGTATTTCTCTGTAAATATAGAAGTTTAAATATCAAAATCAAATCTCATCATTATCAGATCTCAGCAAACAAAACAAATATACCTTGATGAAAAGATGCTGGGTTAGTTTCCATTTTAGCCTTTTTGAAATATTTATATGAATAGAACTTACTTTCAAATGTATAGGTTTGAAATGTAATATTTCAACTTCCAACAAGAAGATTTTGTGACTTTTTCTGCGTGTCAGCATCAAGTGTTCTTGAGGGTAGATGCTAGAAATGTGAAACATTAACAGAATCCTCATAATATCCTATGATGTCATTCATATGAGTTTATTGAAAGGCTTCAAATAAGCTTCACATACGTGTTTTTATCTACTTATATAATATGTCATATGGATGTCTATATTTTTTGTCACTAACATTTGTCAAGGGAGTTAACTATTAAATGCTAATTATGCTAATCATAGAGTAGTCTCCCTTATTTATTTTTTTTGCAAATGTGTAAAAAATCCAGGTTCATTCTGATTGGACATAAACAAATGTGGAGCAACATTTTAAGTACAATGCAATTGCAAAACTATTATAAATAAATACTGTTGTTATTTTTTGACGGCATTTACTAATAAATATACGGCTGACATCATACATGTGTATGCAAGTTAAAAATATATGTGTATGGGTCAATGTATATACGACGTACTACTCAATGTTTTGGGGAGTTTTAACAGATTGTTCAATCTGTTCATCTGTCAAGTTATACAGTGTTCTCCATGTCTCACTGGAAATTTCACACATCCCTCGAAATCACTCCACCATGAAATAAAGAATCTCATTTTTTATAAATGTCTTTCTTTGAGGAGGCCATTTTATGCCTTGAGTTCTTCAAACCTTTGAATACCTCAGTTTACATATTAAATATTAATTGTCAAACTCCAGTCCCAGTTGGAGTTGACTTTGTTTTTCTCCTGTAACAAGAAGAAGAACAAGAACAAGAACTAATCCTCACCTAATTTAGGGGAGTAAACTCTTCACTGTTTGTCTATCCTGTCATGTTAAACCAAACCGATATATAAAAATTAACATTTCTCTACCATGATTTGAAATCACGACCAAATGATTGGTAGGCGGCTCTCTTACCAACTGAGCTAAACTGACAAGTCTTATATATGTTTACACATTTTTTATTTATTATGTATACAATACAAAAGTTGCAGTAATCATCTTCAGTCAGAATAGAAGTAGGTGTTGAGTTTGATCCTGAAGAAGCCAGGCTTGTATTACATATTGTCATTTCATGAGTTCAGAGATATTTTTATTGATTAGAAATGTTATGTTGCTAGTGACTTTGTACAGTCCTACTTACTGGTATATTTTGTTCAAGATTCTGTTAAGAAACTAGGACACTTTTTTTTGGTCCATTTATTCATTCGTGATCCCTACAAAGTAACAAATATTATACATACACCCTTTCATCAGAACTTGGAGTTGTGCCAACGTGTATCTTTTAATCTGATGTTAGGTCTGGCTTTGATTTTTCATTAAATTGCAAATCACGTAGGGATATCCTTTTAACTGTAGCATGCCAATGCTGTGTGTGGTGCTCTTCTGTAATTGAATGTCTCTGAGGTAAAGATAGCCTGCTTTTCCTTATTACCGACTAAAGGTATACAGAGTGTGTGTGGAAGTATTTGATTTATCTCAAACCAGCCATCTCGCTCAGAAAAAAGTTCACAAAGGAGGTTAAGCTTAGATATACAGAGAAAAGTACTTATTGTGATCACTTTCAGACAGGCTATTTTAGATCACAATAACCGGCTGATAACATTAAGCAAAGAATATAAGAATTACGACAATTTACATTCATTGTTATAAATTCATTTACATCATAAAAAAAATTAATATGAAATTTTATCAAACTCCAAGACAAAGTCAGGAGTTGACTTTGTTTTCTTACTGTAACAAGA
>VCCN01004508.1:3172501-3182728 GCA_006491835.1 Architeuthis dux | reverse complement strand
AAGTCATTGTTAAGTATCTGATGCTGACACAGTGCAGTAGACCAAATATTATATTTTTTATTTTTAACTTAGATTAACTTGATAATTATCTGCTTCAGGAGTATAATTCATAAAGAAAGAGGGTGATTCTTTATTTTTATATGAAATGAGATGGCAACAGAATTAGTTGCTAATATACTGACTGGATTGGCTTATTCACACTGGCAATACCACTCACTGCCGCCCATGTAACTCAAGTGATTCTAATTCATATACAGCTGAAAGGCTTTGGTAACAACATCAACAACAACAAAAAAGGAGAGTTTAATAGTCCAAAGGAAACTGTGCTTTTAAAAGATGTCTGAAAACTTGTTGAGGAAAACTTCTTTCCATAGACTCAAGAAAATGGTTTTCATATATATAAAAATGACTCAGCTTGGAAAATATGAGAAGTTCTATAAATCATGAGATAGGATTCAAAATGTTCCTTCTTTTCAGTTTATATCATAGATTCTTTATGAGATCTAGCTGTTCAGCTTAAAAGATTATCCTTTTTCACTCTTAATCCGTCAGTTATAGGTACATTAGATGATTTATATCTTTTACGCTTTCTCTGTAGAAGATTTATGTCTTTTATGCTTTCTCTGTAGTAGCCAGCATTTATAATATTCAGCTGAGCACAGAGTTTTTCTCTCGTGACTCTTATCCAGAGGTAGAGGTTCAATAACAGCCTCCTGCCTCCAGACTCGCTCGATTTCCAAATTTGAATGCCTGTGTTGGGTAAGTCTCTGAGTTAAAGCTTGGATTATCTCCCCTTTCTGGCCAAATCTGGGAACCCTGCTCCTATCCTCAGTACTCTTGCAGAAAAAGTAAATTGCAAAATAACTTGACTTTACCTGTGATAAAATGACTTTTATAATTATCTCTTCAAGTTGACTATGCTCATATATATATATATTATTTTTTCTGTTGTTTGCAATGTCTGAATATTTTTGTAAAAATAAATTCATGGTACTTTTTCACTACACCAACTTCCAAACTATGATGATAATCTTTATAATAATGGGTTAATCATTCACTGTCTGCCGTGGACATTTTTTAATATTTTTTCAATTTTGTAAAGTAGTAAAATCCATTCAAACGTCATTTGTGTTTTTCCAGAAAACAGCAGGAAAAGGACAAAATATCAATGTCTCAAAAATCCATTGTTAATTTTTACCACAACAATGTTGTTTTTTTCATTTTGATTTTATAGTTTCATTACAACTGTGTGATAAACTCATGTTCTAAAATGGACCAGTGTGTAACTGCTGGTAGCAAACACTTCTAGTCACCTATGTATTCTATTAAAATGAAAACAATAATCTGATATAGTATCAGAACAGCTATATGTATGAGGGGGTGCTGACAAGTTCTAGGCCCGACCTCCTTTCCATATCGCGAGAACCAGTTATGCAGGCTTGATTTAACTTGGCAACCAATTAGAGGGAAACTTACTGCTAATGTGTGAACAGACACTCTCTGGTGGGATTACTCAGTCGGCAGTGAGATAGCATTGATTGTATGGGTTGGCCAAGAACTTTTCAGCATCGCCTCGTACTTATTTTATCTGCATAGAAGAGCAAGAAGAATTTCTGCCTTAATATTTTAGCAAATTAACTAAAATCAAAACAAACAATAGAATTGTTCTTCATTGACAATGCTTCACTAACATCTCCTCGGTATTAAATATCTTAGACAGGTGTGTATTTAGTTTAATTATCAGAATCACTAGTACTAGTATTAGTACAAGTAGCAAAACTTGTTTTGGTTAATTGATTTTAAATTTGTTTTTCTACCGTTTTTTACTGTCAGAATTTTAAAAGAAACCTAACATGATACCCATTAATTAGCCGAAAAGATGCATGTGTAATCATTATTGATGAAGAGTTTGAAAATCAATAAAAACATTTAATGTTAAAATGCAGTCACTCTTAAAATTGACAAAAGTTTCCATTTAAATTTGTTGCCTTGTAATTTCAACAAAAGAAAAAACAGGTCTGTTTAGTCACTCAATAGAAGCCGTCACATGACCAACGTCTTTTGGTAGCATACTGTGTTTGTTGGGCATAAATGTAGCATAAATTTACATTTTAAACTGAACCCCCCACTAAAAACCTCTTTTGGTGGTATTTAAAAAAAAAAAAAGAAGAAAAGTTTTTTTTACATAATAAATAAAGAGTAAATGTCTAAATTTTCAGCCCTTTAGCTCTATTGGTTTGGCCTGTATGTGCAATACAGGCAGCCAGACCAACTTAAAAACTGAAGAAGCCAATTGACAATTTTGGTGTCAGTTTTGGTTGACGGTTTCTGATACTAAAATATTAACCATATCAGCATGTCAGCATGTACAGGTGGCTGGATTTGTCAGTTTCATCTTCAGGCATTTTGAATAAACATCAATCATTTCACCTTGTGTAACTCTTAGCTTTGATTTATATGAAGAAAATTTACTTTCAGGGATTTTAATTGGTAAAGTCAATGATCAGGAAAGTCAAGATTGATAATCTGAACATTTTATGAACTTCTGATTCAGTGATTCTGCACTTGCTCTATTACTATAGTTCTATACTGCCCTCAAATTTTATGAATGACTGGATGTTTAAGGTTAGCAATTCTAGCCTATCATCACCTTTAATTGCGGTTATTATTTTAAAACAGTAATTAATGGCTGTATGACATCTATGTAAATATATACAACACATAAATATGAAAGTATTTGAAATTGAAGTCATAGCAGCTGCGCAAAGATCAAGACAACAACAAAGTAATACTATAACTGAAATGTGTGGGTTTTAATATTTATGTATATTTACTTAATTCAGGGCCTCTTTATAACATATGCTACAGGCCCTGCACTAGCTTAATCCAGACCTGAAATAGATGAAACAAATGAATAATACTGGATACTTAAAAATGATTACAAACATTTATATTGGTAAATATAGAGAAAATTGTTTTCTACAAGGTCAAATCTTCATATGCATATAAATAGAAATACTGTATATTGCTGTAAACCTTTTGATCCTGAAAAAGTAGTTTTTTGACTAATGGGAATACATAAACAAATTGGTACAAGCAATATGGCATGTTTAAGTAATTTTTGGGACATTAGAAAGAAAAGTACTGAAATATAGGATAAGTCAATGGAATATTTTGTAATACCTGTAAGTTAAAAAAATAAGACATCCATCTAGTATAAGTCATTTGTAGTGAAACATCTCACGTTAATGTTTTTAACATTTGAACATTTTTTACATTTGAATGTTTAACACACAATGCCACAAGTTAATCGTGTTATATATTTAAAATCAAATTTCAAATATGGGACACAAATCCTGATAACAAAGTTAAAAGTTGCGTCCTTTGAGCTGGATGGTTTAAAAAACCACAGTTGAGAAGTATTTCTCGGCAGAATTGGACGTAATTCTTATTTCTCCTGTTCAATTGCTATTTCAAAGTTGATTGGAGCTTGGTTGCTTAAGCTAAGTATTTGTTTAATTCACCAAATACACAAACACTAATATACATACATTAATGTGTTTATTCAAACAAATATATAAAATTATACATGTTTTCTGTGACTGTAAAACACAAGAAAAACATTATACAATTTCTGAGCTTTTTTTGTGATGTAACACAAACAACTCTTTTCTATCGACTATCATTTTCCTAAACTGCTCTGTTTAGGCCTGTTTAATATCAAGTAAATAAATTATTTTGTTATTGTAAAAAAAAAAGACATTTTGTATATTTCGTCTCTCTCCAATTAATATTTTGTCCTTAATGACAATATAATAAAGAAAAAGTGGAACTCCTCAAAACCATACCAAGAGAAAATACTACACATTCTTTGATAACCATTACCATCAGCTAACAACACTGGTTGCAAAATACTATTAGATTAATGATCCTGTGAAACTTTTATGTCACACTAAAAACAAAGCTGTACTTGTTCTCACCAAATGCATGAGTGAATGTGTAGTTATTCTGCTAGTAATATAATTTTTCATAAGATGACTTTAAGTGCATTAAGCAATAGCAATTATTGAGTTTAACTACTGGACAGAGTATGCAGCTGATGAATCTTCCATTCAATGGTTTTGGAAGAATGTATTGCTTTTTTGTTTTAGGTATCTGTGTTTATAGCTGTAATGAAAGCCCTGCCAGCAGATCTTTTAATAAAATAGGTATATTCTTGTCTACATAAGCTTTTCACAAAGTTTGAGAAAAATGAGAAAGCACTCAGAGAGTGCATACCTCTGCCAACGCCATTGTCAGAGAAAGTAATTGTGAATGGAGCCCCCTAAAATTTAATCACTTCTTCCGTAGCCTAATGCCCACAAAATTTTATAGAAATCCATTGAAAACCTTTGGAGATATTGTGTGGAAAGACATGAACTTTTGGCAATATTATGTGGTGTGGACTTATGAATTGTGCATAGATCCACCCCAAAATTGAATCACTTCTTTTGTAGCCTATTGTTCACCCTTCCACAAAATTTCATAGAAATTCATAGAGGACTTTTGGAGATATTGTGTGGACAGTCATGACTGTATACATAAAGGAAAAAGAAATGGAAAATATCTCTTAATCAAAAGAATTGCCCCATTGTCCACCCTTCTACAAAATTTCATTGAAATCCATTGGGTACTTTTAGAGATATCAACTGGACAGACAGATGGAAAGACTGACTGAAAGATGGACATGACTGAATACACATACCCCTCGAACTTTGTTGGGAGATGTAATTAAAATGGAGTAATTCATTGTGAGTTCTTCAAACAAGCTGTACAATTACAATTGAGATTTTATCTGCAAATTGAACTCCATGAAGAGAGAATCATTTTGATAAATTGAATAGGGGTTGTTTTCCTATCATTCATATCTTTTGTAGAAAAGGTATACAATGTGGATGAGAGAGCATTTTCTATCTAATTTTCTTGATCCTGTCTTTGAGGTTTTCATTTTTTCAGAAGCATAAAGCATCATCTGAGTGAAAGAATTAATCAAAATAAGCCATTATGTTTTATTGCTTCAAAACTAACTGACTTTCATATGTGTGATATCAGAATTTAGCTGGCATTCATTGAAAGTGATAAAAATATAAATTTGATTTTTTTACTTTATTTTAAAGTTTATAAATATGGTCAATGGATTTGTTCAAAGTTTTCTGCAAAGATCTTTTCCATTTCACCCCATGCTCATCTGATCATCATTTGTTACTGTTTCATTTGAACAATCGAGAAAAAAATGTAGAACTTTAGTAGCTACAAACAGAGGAAAATGAAAAGGGCAATATTTAGCAGTTTGGTGCTTTGATTTGAGAACAGAGTAAGTAGAAGATGATGCTTTGTTTAGAGTTATCAGAAATAAAGATGGCCAACTCTTGTTTTCACCCAAGTTAATCTTTTAGTTTTTCATTAAAATGTTAGTAAAAGCTTCAGTAAAAAGAAAAATGTTTTTTACACAGAACATCTTAAGAAGCACTTCCAGTGAGTTGGTATTAAAATTAAGGCAAAAGTATTAAGGTTTCCAGTGTTTGTCTGTAGATAAAGATATCTTCCCTGGTTAATTTCATTATTTAATAAGATGGAAAGCAATGCATGGTTCTATTTGTCTAGTCTAAAGAATCATTAGATTCAGCAACAACAATTCTAGGATGCCATATTGCTTTTGGAAGCAAACAAAGTGTGCTCATAAGTGTGTATGTCTGTGTGTTCATACACCAGAAAATTATACACATTATCCAGGAACTTATAAAATAAATTACAATGGAAAGCTTTTTTCCCAAAATAAAATGTGATCTTTTAACATTTTTTTGTAACTTCGTTTTCTTTAGGAAATATTGAATTCACATGTTTATTTCCCTTCATTTTATTTATATTCACGATAGCATGATGGATGGCCAAATCAGTTTTACATTGCATGGTGTAATATTACTGTTATGTAACCGGTTTCTTGCAAGCTTCAGTTACTTATTGCTATTATTACATCTTTGTTTAAGTTTCTGTAAAAACTTATGAAGAATCATCAGGAAAACAGGTCTTAAAATTTAATCTTAAAGGGGAGATGTGGTGAAAGGATGTTAATGTGGCTATAAATGCCTGACAGTAATTGTGCTGAAAGTTCAAGCTAATAATATCTTTTCACAAGAGGAAGTTTCACAGCAGGGTTTTGCCAGTTGGTTTTAAAGATTACTAGACAACCCATTGGGTAACTAATCATTGTGAGCACAAATGCAGACCACACAATATTATTTTTCAATTTCAAATCACGCAGACGTTTTTGCATTCTTCAAGTTAGCACATTTTAAGGGTACTTTAATTCAAACATCTTTCACCGTTTCGTCTACTTATCACTTATCACATACAGATAAACAGAATCAAACTTTTAGTACTATATAGATAGATAGATGGAAAACAGATCAATATTATTGGTGTGAAAGCAAATACAGATGCCACAATATTATTTTTCAATTGCAAATCATCTGGACTCTTTTTGCATTCTTCAAGATAGCACATTTTAAGGATACCTCAATTCAATACATCTGGCTACAATGCAGGTTTTGGCAATTTAGAGGTTACATACAGATAAAAAGACTTTTAGTATTAGAAATTTTCAACCAAAACTGTCAACATAGGTTTCTTCTGCTTTTAAGTTGGTCTCGCTGGCTGGCTATCTATGAATGTATGACATGTACAGGCTGCACCAATGGAGCTAAAGGGTTAAACATTACTCCTTATTATGTCTAGAAAAAACAGTTTCTTTTTTTTAAATTCCCCTTTCCCACAATAGGTTTTTAGTGGGGGATTCAATTTGCAATGTAAGTTTATGTTAAATTTGTCCCTTAGTTTGTGTGTTTTTTGAAAATTCAGACTTTTCATTGATCACTGCCCAACAAAAGGCGAGAGAAGTAACTTATTCATTGATCACTCTTTTTTCTAATTTTCTAATTGATCACCCCCCGCCAACATGGCATGCTGCCAAAAGACGTTGGTCATGTGACGGTTTCTATTGAGTGACTTACCATACCTGTTATATATATTGTATCAAGTTAGACATGAAGAAGAATTTGATCTGAATTTCAATATCTATGGTCATTGATGGTGACTTAGTTTTTGTGTTAGAATGAAATCAATGAAATTTTGACAGAACAATTCTACATAGTTCACTATGAACCTACAAAGGTGATAAGTACTCATAATTTAGCAATTTAATTTGATATCTTGTCAAATAATAATGCGAACTAGAATTCCAAGGCAAATTATAAATCACCATATATGCTTTGTTTGGGTGACCAATTAAAAGGTTGGAAAAAGTAGTGATCAATGAATAATTTACTTCTCACGCCTTTTGTTGAGCACTAAAAAGTCCGAAATTTAAAAAAAAAACAAGAATTGAACCCCCCCTCTGAAAACCTATTATGGGGAGGAATTTAAAAAAAAAACTTTTCCCTACTCCTTGAGTGAAGTCCGGATACATAGATACATATAAATGTCAGGACACATGAATAACCTAAACCCAGCAATAAACCAGTGTTATGTGTAGTGGTGATTAATTATAAATAATCAGTGCAAACAATCAAAGATTAATATTAAATTTGATTACCTTAATTGTAAAACCAATGTCATGTGTAACAAGTATGTTACATAAGACAAAGACACAAAAATCAAAATCGGAAATCCAGAGCTAAAGAAAGCAGACCACTACAGCTACTTGAGACAATGAGTTTCCTTGAAACCCTCAAAAGAAGAAGAAACCAAATGAAGAATCACCCTAGAATGGCAAACTTTTGGCAGCGCAAGCTCAACATTCAAGAACAAGAAAATCCCATTAGTTTTAAAAAGAAGGGTATACAATCAATGCATCCTCCCGATAGTCACCTATGGAGCTGAAATATAAAACCTAATCAAAAGAATGGCTCTCATACTAAGAACAAGCAACGTGCACAAGAAAGGATCATGCTTAATATCACATGGAAAGATCACTAGACAGCACAGTATATTAGAGAAGAAACAGGAGTCAGATATAAAATCCATTAAAAACTCAAATGGCAATGGGCAGGCCATGTAGCAAAAATGTCAGACAACCGCTGGACATCACTGTTAAGTAAGTATCATGAGTTATTCCCCTTAGGCAGAAGACTTCCGCTAGGTGGCGCTGTTTTATGTTCTGGTCAACGAGCAGCCATTAGGGTATTGAGATTAGTAGATCGGAGAGGACACACGTGTTTGGTTGACCGCGGTCATTATTTGAATAAAAGGACCTGTAAGTACATAATATTTTGTTGCATTTTTAATCTGCTAATATCTGTCATTAAACCAAACTTACAATCACGACTCACAACATGGATCCCCAGAGATCACATGTAAAATTGTGGCCGGCAAAAAATAAGATGTCATCTATGTCCAACGATGGACGTTAAAAGGCTGATGATGATGATATTGTGTGCGTATGTGTGTATGTACACATGATGTGGTAGATGATTTTAGATTTATTTGAGATGAAGATTCTTATATTCTCTGTAATTTCAGAGAAAAAGGTTATTGAGAAGATTTTTCTTTGTTAGAAAAAGATTAAGTAATTTCATTCTTGGATCAGCCAATCCTTTGCTTGCAAAATAGAACTAGAAAGCACTCAGAGAGCACATACCACTGGCAACCACATTCTAACTAAAATCAGTTCACAAATAGTGACGATGCAGGGGAGGTAACTGTGGAAAATTCCTGGATCTAACCCAAAATTTAAATCAATTCTTCCTTAGCCCATAGCCTACCCTTTCACAAAATGTCATTCGAATTCATTGTGTACCTTTGGACAGACATGAGTGAATACATACATGTATGAAAAAAAAAGAAAACATGTCTTTGAATTGAAAAAGAAAAAGATTTCTGGATCTGCCCCCAAATTCAACCAATTCTTCCTTACGTCCTAGCATACCCTTCCAGAAATTATCATTGAAATTCATTGAGGACTTTTGGAGATATTGTGTGAACAGAAATATAGTTTTGACACAGGGAAGTTAATTGTAAACATTCATCAATCAGCTCCTAAATTTAATCACTTTTTCCATAACCCATTTCCCACCCTTCCACAAAATTTCATTGAGAATTTTTTGAGATATCATATGGACAAACAGACGGACAGATACAAGTGAAGACATTTACTTCTCCCAACTTCATTGACAGAGGTAAGATATTTTCATGTCAAACAAAACCTATTTCTTTAATGTTTGTAACTATTTTTGAGTTGTAGTTTTTCAAAAAATTACCACTTATGAATAAATTCTTCATATTTCTAAATATTTTCTTTTGCAAAAGATTACTTGGGGATTAATATAGATTATATTAATTAAGAATCAGAAATGCATTTAAAACAAATAAAGATATTATCATAAAAATCCTTGAGAAAAGATATGAATATTTAAAAAACAAATTGTCATTATCGTTTTATTTAAAGCAAACTTCATTCGACAGGAAATGTTCCGAATTTCCAAGATTCTTTCTTTCCGTCTAAACTATTTTCCAGTATCAATAAACTGAAAATAAAACAAAAGGAATTGCAGAGGTTTTTACTTGGATAAATCTGATACACTGTCCATTAAAGCAGACATTTTATTGCATTCTGACAGAAATAATTATACACAGAAATCTGGCATAAGTAACAAGATATCTGCTCTTAAAGAAATACCCAAGCATTCCATAGGATTCAATTCAAGATTTTCAAGATCATAATCTATATTTGGTTTCTTCTATATATTAGACCTTATGCAACATTCCAGTGTATGGAGCCAATTAGGAATCAGTTTTAGAATTCCCGGGACTAATATATCTTACTGGTTCTTGTTTCTTCCCAAATTAGGATACCATTCGCTCTGCTCATCCATTTGACCTTGGGGTCTAAAGAACTTCTTCTGGGAAATTTTTACAGTATTAGTTTGATTTATTGCTTTTCTACTCTTTTGGGACTAGATATACAGTAAGCTGGGATTTGGGAACTAGGTATACACTGATGTCTCCATTTAGTAGACTTTGAACATACAAAAGACCTGGATATATTGAGAAGTAGGAATATGTTGTACCCCCGAGTAACCCCCATATCCATCCCTATATATATATAGAGAGAGAGAAAGAGAGTTGTACTGTTAAAGTTGAGACAGAATGGGAGTATAGTGTATATATAGAATTTTATTAGTTATATGTTTT
>VCCN01004508.1:3151455-3172070 GCA_006491835.1 Architeuthis dux | reverse complement strand
CAACAATGGTTTATTGCTGGGTTTAGGTTATTCATTTGTTCTGACTATTATATGTATCTATGTATTCAAACTTTGCGCAACCCTAACAGTTCATAGTAGAAACTTGAAAGTTTGCACACACACTCCCCTCAATGAGTAGGGAAAATGTTTTTTATTTATTTTTTAAAAATTCTGCCTAAGTAGGTTTTTAGAGGGGTATTCAATTTTCAATGAAAGTTTATGCTAAATTGGTCCCTTAGTTTATGTCCAGCAGTGTTCATGCTTGTTTTTTTGAAAATTTGGACTTTTTAGTACCCAACAAAAGGCGAGAGAAGTAACTTATTCATTGATCACCCCTTTTTCCAACTTTTTAATTGATCACCCCTAATACAGCATATGTGGGTGGCAGTGATTCATAATTTCCCTTGGAATGTTTTTATTATTTTGATTTTCTGGACTTGGAGTAAGGTATGAAGATTTGGCTCTAGTGTTTAATTTCCTGTAGTTTATCCATATTTAAAATTTACATCTGAACATTTTCAATATTTGCTTTATTTTCCCTTGAAAAACCATGGTTTAGCTTTGTCTCTTGGGAAAGATTTGGGAAAGCATCTAGAAAGCATCTAGAATGGAAATAGTTCTTCATAAGGAAATGTTTATCATACACGTTTATAAGAAGATAGAAAAACTGGCATATTTGAATAAAACTTGAATTTAGAGAGAAGCTTTATTACCCTCAATATCTTTACCTCAGCCATGTTTGTCTGTCTGTCTATTTGTTTGTTGTCTTCTGTTTGTCCACACAATATCACCAACAGTTCTAAATTGATACCATTCCTACAACTAGGCACTGATTTTTCCAAAGTTTTTTTTATCCAATCAGCTTTCTAAAGGTTTATTCTAAGCAAAATGATTTAGCATTTTCATCATTACCTTTAGAATCATATTCAAACCAATTTTGAAGGTTTGTATCTAATATAGGATGGCCAGATATCTGGCTTTACACACTCCTTGTGCCAGACGATAATTTGTCTTCCTTTTTGGGGTCAGACTGAAAAACTTATTCAAATTACCTCAGATATAGAACAGTGGGAAGTGAAAGCCAACGGCAACTACATATAATAAAAATTAACGGTTGTTAACTGTTACTGTATTTTTATTACATGTTGTTGCTGTTGTCAACACTGCTGATGAGCTGCTGTGTAGAGTCATGTTGTCAACAAGTGGGAGAGGGTCAGTCAGTCTGTCGAAGGCTGATTTTGTTTGAAAACCTTTTTTTTGTGAAATTTTACAAAAATTACTACAAAATCGCATTTATATATTAAAATGATATTTGACAACTCAGCAATTCTTCTGAGTATTTTATATATTTACAACTCATCATTAACAACATAAGAGAGTCAATCTGTCCAAGTCTTTCTTTTCAGTCTGCAATATCCTCCTCTTTGGAGACTTGGAAATACCTTTTGTGGACTCCCAAAGTAATTTGAATGAAAAATAAATAAAATGATAATCATAGAAGCAATAATGAAGTATAGGGAAATTAATTGAAATAAGACAAAAAAGTCTGTTATTGATGTCATCTTTTTCCAAATAAATATTTATACATCTGAAGTGGAGGAAGAATGTTTGTTCCAATTTATTCCAAGAGCTCTTTGTCTCAAGTTGAAATAGTTTGCTTTCATTTAGAAGAAATCAAACCAAACCCAAGAGTGTTTACTATCTTTAACCCTGCTAACACTGCCAGGCCGATATATTCTTCCCCTTGAAAAGATCCTATAAAAGATTCACAGAAACTAGTTAAATAAAATGATCATAACTAATAACAGGTCTGTGTGGTCACTCAATAGAAACCGTTATGCTACCAACATCTTTTGGTAGCATGCTGTGTTGGGGGTGATCAATTAAAAAAGGGGTGACGAATGAATAAGTTACTTCTCTCACCTTTTTTAAAGTTTTCAAAAAACAAGGGATCAATTTAGCATAAACTTACATTGTAATTTGAACCCTCCACTAAAAACCTATTTAGGGGGAATTTAAAAAAAAATTTCTTTCTAAACATAATAAGAAGTAAATGTTGAAATTTTCATCCCTCTAGCTCTATTGTTGTGTTCTATACACTTGATACATAAATAGCAAGCTAGCCATACTAACTTGAAAACTGAAGAAACCTATTTTGACAGTTTGGGTGACAGTTTTGTTTGACGGTTTCTAATAATGATAAAAAAAAATTCTAATTTGCTTCTTGAAATAGAATTTCAAATTATGACGATTTTTGTTTTTGGGGATAAAAAACATTAAAAAGCCCAAAATAAAGAAATTATAATCCCTTTTGGTTATGTTGTCTACGTCTTATGGAATCTCACAACCAGGTATCATTTTAAAGAAAACATTTATACAGTATCATCTAAGCACATTAGCTCTTTTTTTTAATCTCTTGTCAAATAAGTTTTATAGAACCTACACAAAATGCTGTGACAGAATTTGTAGTGTTTCTTTCACATTATTTCATGGATAATGCTGCAACTTTTAAAACTTTTTTGGGGTCCTGGGTAAAAAGTGTTATTTTCTAGAAAATGTCAATTATTCCTTTCAAAATCTGCTTTTGCAACCCGGACTGTGATAATTTGAAATCTACTTATTTTCAAGTGGACAACGGGCAAATTTGCACATTTTTAATCATAATGTAAGACAAGCAATTACATATGAATAACACTATTCTTTGAAAAGTTTGAAGGAAATAATAGCCACTTTCGATACTTTTTACACATAAACAATCAGAAAATAACTCTCACTACCAGGAAAAAAAATTGCGTTGCACGGATTGTTTTTGTTTTTGTATTCAATCTTACTTCTGATTGCATAATATTATTCCTTCAGTCTCATGAGCATGGCAAATATAGAGAAAAGAATCTTTGCAAAGTAGACATTATTTCCCAGTACAATAAACTCTTGTAATAGCACTCATCCTAACGGCACTGTTTAATGACACATTCTAACGGCACGTTTGTTTTCATATTCTCACCAGACTATGGTTGGAGATTAGTTTACAGCAAAAGCACATGAAGATTTCAGTGCATTATTTTAAAACTAAAATTAGTAAATCCTTAGAATAATTCTGCCTAAAGTGAACGGGTAATAAAAAGTAATTTTTGTCTGTGTTTTTTGGTTTCTCATTATTAATACATTTTGTATAAAATCCACCTGTTACAACTGCACTCATAAATACCCAAGAGTGCTGTAATAATGGGAGTCAACTGTATACACATATATCTAGATAGACAAGAAATAATGTGTAATTAGACAGTAATCCTTCATTAATACATGTTTGATTAAAGGCCACAGACAAGGAATTTAAAAAAAATTTAACCTTTCTTGTTTCCATACAACTGAAGGTAGGTCAGGAGTTAGTCGATGTCAAAAAATGTTTGATCAAATTTTTAAACAATTCTTATATACACTAACAACTGATGTACATTCACTTGTATGGAAACAAAAACAAAACAGGTCTGGTTAGTCACTCAATAGACACCGTCACTGGATCAACGTCTTTTTTTGCCGTGTTGGGACTGATCAATTTAAGAATTGGAAAAGGGGTGATCAATGGATAAGTTACTTCTCTCGCCTTTTGTTTGGCAGTGATCACTAAAAAAAAGTCTGAATTTTCAAAGAAAAAGCGTGAATGCTGCAGGACACAAACTAAGGGACCAATTTAGCATAAACTTACATTTCAAATTGAACCCCCCACTAAAACCTATTATGGGGGGAAATTTGAATAAAACAAAAAAAACTCTTTTTCTTTACATAATAAAGAGTAAATGTATCGGCCCTCTAGCTCCATTGGTGCGGCCTGTAATCATGATGCATAGATAGCCAACCAGCCAGCCATCCAGACCAACTTAAAAACTGAAGGAACCTATGTTGACAATTTCTAATTCCTTGTCAATCAGGCGTAGCTCATTTCTCAAATTGTACATTTCACAAACTGATCTATTGTGACAGACAAATGTGATTTTAATGTTGCATTTGTTTTCAAGAAGAATTTTTAAAATTTGAAACAAAGAATTATTTCTCTTTCCTGCTATGCTTCAGACATGCTCAACACCTACATGTAGAAAAGAAATTTCATAACTGATATGTTTTGGACAATTTTTTAAAAAGTTAATTGTACAAAACATATCATTTATAAAATCTGTTTTTTGTTTATCTATTTATCTTCCAACTATCTTTTTCTACTGTCGCCAGACTTTCTTATATTTATATATTTTTTTTCTTATATTAAAATTCTTTTTCTGTTTACCGTCCAACGTTCTTTTTCTGTCGCCGATTTTTCTTATCGTTTATCAGTTGAACATCAGACTTTCATTTTTTTTTGTTTATCGTTTATCATTTATTATTTAAAATATATTATATAAACTTGCGGTTTTCCGTTGAAAAAAAAAGTCCTTTTGAAATTGAAATATTGAAAAGAGAAACAGTAACGACAAAAAAATATCACATTTTGATTATATATTTTACAGATTAATTGAAATCAGTGAATGAGTAAAGTAAACAATTGAAAAAAACCCAAAGTTGATGAATTTGGTCATTTTGTATGTAGAGAATAAGGAACTGGAGGATTATGTGTCAAAGTTACCGGTTACTGTGAAGATATTACGCACAAGAGCAGATGTCTATGGTTGATGAGACAAAAGGATGCAATCAGTTCATTGGTGAGGAAAATACGAAAATCATCAAAGGTCTTGTATTAGGGTTATCATCATCGACAGTGCAGAAAATCATTCTTTCCTACAACATCAACAAAAACGGAGAAAAAAAAATAAGTCAGTGTATTGCAATACATAAAACAGACACATATATAAGTATGATAATGTTTTAATGAATCAATTCCCTTACTCCTGGCTAAAAGTTGAATTTCGTGACTGTAACACATTCAAATCTGAAAAGGCACATGACAAATTCTGTTGTTTTGTTTACTTGGGGATCTGCAGATTACGTTGTTACTTACTTACAAAAACAATTTTAATTTTAAAAATATCTTAACATTTTCTTTCTTAAGTTTTCTTTAAGAAATCTTTCTATTTCATATTTTTTATTTCGTTTTGAATTTCTGAGATGAGTAATTATCATTATTAGTCACTGGTTTATTTGGAATAGTGTCCTCATCTTCGTTGTTATCATCGCAATGTTTGGCCGCTTTACCCAGAAGGTTACTGAGTATGACAGACACGCTGCAGGTCTGATTAGTCATTCAATAGAAACCGTCATGTGACCAACGTTTTTTGGCAGCATGAACCCAATTAGATAAAGGGGTGATCAATGAATAAGTTACTTCTCTAGCCTTTTGTTGGGCAGCGATCACTGAAAATGTCTGAATTTTCAAGAAACAAGTATGAATGCTGCCGGACACAAACTAAGGAACCAATTTAGCATGAACTTACATTGCAAATTGAACCCCTCACTTAAAACCTATTAGGGGGGGGGTTCGAACAACAAAATAATGTTTTTTCTAGACATCATCATCATCAGCCGTTATAAGTCCACTGCTGGACAAAGGCCTTTCCCATCTCCTTCCATGACGACCTATCTAGTGCTAACTTCTGCCACATCTTACCGGCAAACTTTTCTATCTTGTCCCTCCATCTTGTGTCTGGTCTTTTCCTACTTTGTTTACTGCGCCATGGGCACCAATCGGTTAGTCTTTCCCCCCATCTATTGTTATCTCTTCTTGCTAGGTGGCCAGCCCATCACCATTTTTGCTACTTAATTAGTTTTGATCTTTTTCTATCCCTTAGAGTTATCCCTAGCATTGCTCTTTCCATGGCTCTCTGTATTATTCTGAGTTGGTTTTCAGCTCGTTTGGTTAATTTCCATGTTTTGTATCCATAAGTCATGGCTGGTATTATGCAGCCGTTGTATACTTTACACTTTAGGCACATTGGCAAGATGCTTTCCAACTTATCGTTATGCATCATTTTATTTTACATGCCATGGTCTTTCTCTAGCTTTATTACCTGTCTTAGGTAGATGTATTCACCGACCTCTTCTAGGATCTCACCTTCTATCTTTATGATCTTTTTGGGGACTTTATCGTTGAACATTACTTTTGTCTTTGTTCTGTTCATCTTTAAGCCTACATCCTTTTTACTATTTAGATCGGTTAATATGTTTTGTAATTCTTCGGTTGCTTCCGACATCATAGAAATGTCATTGGCAAATCTTAAGTTGCTTAAGTATTCTCCATCTATGTTTATTCCCTTTGCCTTCCAATCAGTTTTCCGAAAGATGCTTTCAAGGCTCGCTGTGAATAGTTTAGGTGATATTGTATCCCCCATGTCTTTGCTATTTTTTATCTTGTTTGTATCTTTATTGTAAGGTTTGTTTAATGACAGATATTAACAGATTAAAAATGCAAACAGAAGATGTATTTACAGGTCCTTTATTCATGAAATGACTGCGGTCACGATACACACATGTGTTCTCGATCTCTCTGATCTACTAATAACCAAAACAATATGGCTGCTCCTTCACCAGAACGTAAAACAGCGCCCCTTACCGGAAGTGGATGAGAACTCTTCTGCCTAAGGGGACTAACTGATGATACTTACTTAACATTTATGTAGTCTAATTATTGCATTTCCATTTTTGTATATGTTTTGGATAATTTGTATGTAATTCACGTTATACCTTGTTCGCGCATTGCATTGAAGACTACTTTGTTTTATAAGGAAACCAAGGAATGAAGATTAGGAAGCAACTATTTCCTCAAATTTTCTGAAGACTCTTACTAAACTGTCAAAATAGGTTTATTCAGTTTTCAAGTTGGCCCTGCCATACCAATGGAGCTCAAGGGCTGAAATTCATTATGTCTACAAAAAACGTTTTTTATTTTTTTAAAATCCCCCCTTAAATAGGTTTTTAGTGGGGGGCTCATTTTGCAATATAAGTCTTTGCTAAATTGAGCCCTTAGTTTTTGTTCAGCAACATTCACATTTGTTTTTTGGAAATTCAGATGAAGTTCACCATATCAAAATAACTATTAAAATTTATTCAGTTCTTGTAGATAACATTATTTGTGTTTTCATAAATTTCCTGATTTTACACAATGACATTCCTTTAAATTATGATTCTAAGCAGTTTATGTCAAGCTTTCTGATGATGGCAGACTTTGCAGATTTTGCAGACTTTGCAGACTTTGCATTGCGTTGAAAACTGCTGTGTGTTCTACCGAGTCAAATGCTTTCTCATAATCTACAAAGGCCAAACAGAGTGGTTTGTTGTATTCTAGGGACGTTTTGATTAGTTGATTTATTACATGTAGGTGATCTATTGTTGAGTAGCCCCTGCTGAAGCCTGCCTCCTCGCGTGGTTGATTTTCATCTAGGGTGCATGTTAATCTGTTTGTGATTATTTTTGTGAATAGTTTATATATGTTAGGTAATAGTGTGATAGGGAGGTAGTTACCAAGGTCGTGCTTATCTCCTTGTGGAGTAGGATTACTATTCCTAGACACACACTTTTGGGAACTTTTCTCTCTCTTAAGCATTGTGTGAATAGCTGTGCTAGCCCTTTGTGCAAGGTCTCTCCTGCATCTTCTAGGTCTGTCATTATTCCATCCTCGCCTGGGGCTTTACCGAGTTTCATATTTCGTAATGTGGACACTACTTCGTCTACTGTTATGTCTGGGATAATACTAGTATCTATAGGATTATTAGTTTGTGGTGTTTCTATTTTGGAGGCATACACATTTTCATATTATTCTTCCGTTACTTTTGTCAGTTTGTCCCTATTTTTGATAATTTTGCCGTTTTTGTCCTTTAATGCAAGCATCTGTTGCTTGCCAGTATGGTCTGCGGATCGGGCGTGTTCTAAACTCTTCCCCTTTTTGATGAAGTTCTGCTTTTTTGTTTCCGTCCTCTTTAGTTTCTATCTCCATATTTCTTCTCTACTTGATTAGTTTTAATGTCGCTTTAGAGTATTTCCCTGTATTATTTGTATCACCTACCATTTCTGCTGCTTCCTTAATTATATTTGTCAGACTATTACTCTTTTCCTCTATGTCACTGTCACTATTCCACAGTGCCTGAAATCTGTTCTCTATCGCTACTCTGAAGTTACTAATGTTCTCTCTCTATCTTATTGGGGCATCTCTTCTTCTTAAGAATCGTTTTATTCCTTTCAGTTTTAAAGTTAAATTTAGTTCTGCACGCTACCATTCTATGATCACTTCCTATGTCTACTTTGTTTATAACAGTAACGTCTTTAATGTTATTTATCTTGTCAGTTATTATGAAGTTGATCTCGTTTTCTGTTGTGCCATTTGGCCTTTTCCAAGTCGATTTTCAACCTTCCCATTTTTTGAAATAATGTATAAGTTATCTGAGAAATTTACTAGCATGCCACCTCTCTTATTTCGCTGGCCTATTCCGTATTTTCCTACACTGGAAACTCCAACTTTTCCTCGGCCTACCTTAATGATAAGTAGTAAATGTTAAAATTTTCAGCCTTCTAGCTTCATTGGTACAGCCTGTATGCATGGTACATAGATACATAGCCAGCCAGCCACCCAGCCAGACTAATTAAAGAAACCTGTGTTGACAGTTTGGTGACTGTTTTGGTTGATGGTTGAACAAAATATTTTAAATATTGACAATCATGTACTTATTAAAATATTAGTCAAGATTTGTGAATTATCATTATATTATCAAAATTCTTCATACTGTTTTCTTCTCGAGAATCACTATTTCCTTTGATCCAAATTCCAGTAGACTCAATAATACTAACTTTTGGATGCTTGTTATATACTGGAAATCTGACCAAAACTCAAATTTCTTCCCTTGGTTGCAAATCAATATTGTTAATATATTTCTGTTGATATTAATATTTATTTGCCGTATTTGATGACATATAAGACCCCACATATTTCCACAGGGAATATTAAGAAAAAAAATAAGCATTTCCCTGAAATCCTCTGATATATCACCCAGTTTTTTTAACTCCTCCTCAAGTTCTGGCCAATATGGGTCTGGACAATGAAGATCACATTTATATTTTGAGCCATTTTTGGGAGAAAAAAGAAAGGTCATATGTCATTAAATATGATATTTTATAAGGCATTGAAGGGGTGATAAGGCATAGAATTATTTGATTTAGCTTCAACACTTCAAGAAAAAATAAATGTCAAAAAGTCTTGGTAGACATGTTGGATAAGAATTTATTTGTAAAAAGATTGATTTGTTTTCAAGAAGTTAATAAATTAAGTTTGTAAATTTTCATCTGTAGAAAATTTTTGTCAACCGTTTCAAAATTATTGGGATATTAACATTTGCGTTAAATAAAATCAGCTAAATACGCAGTATTTTTCTTCAACTATAATAGAATTTTCTTACAATTCAACCATATCTTATCATTAAAGAATATTTAGAACCCTGTTTTTAATCATTTACTTTTCTTAATTTATTTTATTTTGTTTTTAAAAATGTTTAACTTTTATTCAAGCTTTTAAAATTTCCTGAATCAAAATGGCCACCTTTTTCCTCAGATATCCATCAGTCATTTTTCTATAGCTTTATTTCTGCTTCATAAATCTGTTTTGAAGAAGTTGATTTATTACATTTTTCCTGTTTAATGTTTAGACCATGTTTTATCATTAAGATGCCATTACCAATTTTGCAAATGCAATTCAATATAATTGAACTTTTTTTCATTATCTAAAGAATTGCAAATATCTAATGGATGAATCTGACATGGAAAGCTTTTCAGCCTGTGAAGTGTAAGCTGAATGATATAATGGAATCATGTTTGATTTTGAATGCATGACTGGAAGAGTTTTTAAATCTTCATTCAATTCTTTTTACACCTTGGGAATTTTCTGGATTACCTTCAAGCATAATATTAGGATTAATGTTTCTTTTTTTCAAAAACTTTGCTTGTGAAGTTTGAAATCTTTGACATAATTTGAAACTGGATGTTATATAAATTTACAATCATCTCCAATAAGGTTTCGTGAAACTGTTGCCATCATCTTTGAAATCTGACAGAATAAAATTTGGAAAGAAATCTCTACACATCATATCAGAACAGAAACAGGTCAGATTTATTGTTTTAATCTTGACTCCACTTTTTCTTCCAACCCTACATACTTTTTTGAGAATTAGATCAATATTTCATTGCAAAAAGCCTCACAAATATTTGACAGTTTTCAACTAATATATTTAATTATATAAAAAACTGAGAAGCTTCATGCATTAGGTATTCAACAATATACAAGATATAATGATTATCAGTTGGGGCTTTTACAAGCAAATCATACAAACAAATTCCTACAATAAACCATAATTTTTCATGTGTTTTATTTCATTGTTATGTAACTTAAATATGTAATGAATATATTTTTAGAATTATTCAAGCATATGCAATAGTATCTTATGCTTTGTTATGTACTAAAGCTGCTCTGCTTGAAGATTTTCATAGACAGTGTAAACTCCGGGTGGTCTACACTGCATAGGCACCAACTATGTGGGGGCTTGGAAGCTCCAGCCAGCCCTGGGCAAATTGTCGAGGGGCCGATCCTCCCCTGGTATTAATTGACAAACAATTTAACACAGGTGCACAGTCAAACTTTGTCACTATTAATTTAATTTGTTTTTAAAATACACAGAATTATTGCATTGTTTAGTTATTTTTTTTTTAGTTTGATATGTTCAGAACATATTTTACATTGAAGGTATTTAAAACAAAAATTTGATCAGAACATATTTTTCATTGACGGTATTTAAAACAAAGATTTGTTCTGAACATAATTTACATTGAAGGTATTTAAAACAAACATTTGTTTAGAATGTATTTTACATTGAAGGTATTTAAAACAAGCATTTGTTCAGAATGTATTTTAATCTATTTCGAACATTCTTCTTTAATATTGGGGGGAATTATGGACTTTGATACAAGCATGGTAACCGTTAAATATTATTACTGATAATACATGTTTCTATGCAATTAATTCGAATAGCTTCAACGTAACGTCTTTTGATTTCAGGCCCCTGGGAAAACTAAAAGTTGGTGCCTAGGCTACACTGCCATGCATACTGCCACACATAAAGTGAAATAAGTAAACATTTTTTGATTGCTGAGTCTTGGAAAATTCCGTTAACTCTATAAGCTTCATGTTTACATTTTTATTTTCTCTCATACATAAATAGGAAATAGTGGGGCAGCATAGCTAACCTATTGTTCATTTTGTGATAAAAGTGCCAGATTTGGTAGATATACAATTTAATATATTTGGAAGAAATCTGGATATTGGACCATTGCAGATTGACATTCTGATGATGTAGTATTATACAGATGTCTTTAGTTTGGAGACACTTTGTGGTGATCGAAAATAGAGGACACAGCGTTTATGAGAAAAATATGATTCTCTTTTCTTTGTTTATTTTTCTTCTTATGTGAACAAATCTAGATATCGACAGGTTATCACGTTAAATGACAACAATGCTAAATTGCTTTTCTTATGCATGTGAGATATGCTTGAGTGATGCATGGAAGACAAACAGAAGGCAAGTCTGGGGAAGAATCAAAACCGTCTCGCTGTTGGGGCTGTCTGCCCCAAAATTTACCCTAGTGGCTGGGCAACCCAATACTTATCGGGCTAAGCCATGCCCCTTTTGGTAAAAGGAGTGGGATGGCTATTTCTCATTTGCTGAGCGCTAGGGAAGAAGAAAGCCCTTCTGCCCATATAGGAGTTATTAGCGAGTCAGTCCCTTAATTATTTCAAAAAGAGTTTCTTCTGCCGGCAGACAAACTCGCATACATGCATTCTGATGGCGCAGACAAACTCACACGCGCTCACAAAGTGTGCAGTCGAGAGCACAATCAAAGACTGACATGTCCCCATGTCACATTCCGCAGAGGCCTAGATTGGTCCATACAGCTTGTGAACATAGGGTCAAACCACCTTTGTCCATTCAAAGGTTGGCAACCTTAGATCGCTGTACATTTCTCAGTGGTTAACTGCAAGATCAAATATCAGCCTCCACATGCACCCATATTTCGTTCTGCTAATAGTTCATTCCACTACAATAACCATTATTGGCATAGAATATTTTGTTTCCATGTTTTCAGCACCACAAATATTAAAAACCATCAATCAAAACAGTCAACATAGGTTTCTTCAGTTTTGAAGTTGGTCTGGTTGGTTGGCTATGTATGTATCGTGTGTACAGGTCATACCAATGGAGCAACTGAAAACATTTGCTCCTTATTATGTCTAAGAAAAAGCATTGTTTTGTAATCTCCCTCCTTAAATAGGTTTTTAGTGGGGGGTTCAATTTGCAATGTAAGTTTATGCTAATTGGTCCCTTATTTTGTATCCAGCAGCTTTCATGCTTTTTAATGAAAATTCAGACTTTTTTTAGTAATCACTGCCCAACAAAAGGTGAGAGAAGCAATATATTCAACCCCTTTTTCTAATTTTTTGATTGATCACTCCCAACATGGCATGCAGCCAAAAGTGAAAAATATGTTTTATTACAATGTAAAGCAATAGTAAATGAAAGAAAACAACAAAATGGTGAGATTGTCTCTACATGTTATAGTGATAACTTTATTAAACTGTAGCAGAAGCGAGTACAGTTACGTATTAACCTACGCCATGTAATAATGTTCAGTAAATGTACTGAAGCCATTAACTATGCTACTTAATTTAGTTGAAAAGACCAGTGCAATTGCTGTATATCATTTGAACTATTCTATGAACACATCTTGATCATGTTAATTGTTCATCACGCAAGACATCTTGCCATGGACCATGGCATGGCACTTTAATGTTTGATTAAATAAAAGATTTTACAGTCAGCTGGCACATTTTCCCTCATGGAAGAAGAGGCCTCTGCAGTGAAGTACAGCCTTATTGCACCTGCAACTCTTTCTGCAACCAATCTTGCAGCCACAAGATAATGGCTTCAGGAATTTGATGCTTGTGGCAATATTGTCTAGGGGCTCATACATTCCTTCTCTCTTCATCCACCCCCAGTCACTTGGTGATGGCAGCATATTGTCTGGCACCAGTGTCTTCCCCCAGATGTGACCACCTTGGTAGACTGCTCTCTTAACATGCTCTACCAGAGCAGCTTGGGTAGGCAGTATTTGCTGCACCAGGTTTTTCCATGGAAAGAGCTTCCTTCTTGCATGGTTCACCTTGGTTCAGGTGCTGGTTCTATCAAAAAAGAGTATGACAAACCTCTCAATAATGTGCATTGCATCCTCTGGGATCTCCTTTGGTCTATTTGTAGAGTAGTGCATCTGTCAGTTCTGGCAGTGACTTCCATGTTGACCATGCTGCCTTCTTTTACATGTCCAGGGAAGCTAGATAGTGTTGCAGCCTATCAAAGCATGGAACATTGGAAGCGCACAAGACATCTATAGTCTGAGGGACACAGCTATTTGGAGAGCTACCAGGTTGCTGAGCATCCCCTTCCCATCAGTGAGGAAAACTTCCTTGTCTTCCTCACAGAATACCTGAAGGAGGACCTTGGACAGGGAACTGAATAGTTCTGTCATGTTGCTGTCAACCCATAGAAAGTTCCGCCAATTTCCAGCCTTCCCAACCACACATCTCCTTACACCATTTCTTACTGTGCCTTTCAAGAAGTCATCCATGTAAGTATCCTAAACAAGGTCTACACATGACACACTGCACAGCAGATAATAGATGCATAGGATGAACACCTGCTGTTCATATTCATCAAATGACTTGGCACCTGCTGGCTTTATAATCTGAATCTAACCCATAAACTTGTGAGTGAGTACTTTATTTGGCTTTTAGTTTTACTAGGATATAGATTATGTCCTTTATTGCATGTGGTTCTAATGGGATAGGGAAGTTTGACCAACCACCGGTGGCCATTTTGACAAATGGCTGCTATGGCCACCAGGGGGCAACCTTGTGATGGCCCAATATCCAGTTTTGTTCCCAATATATCTCTCAACACATTTGCCAAATTTGGTGCTTTCATCACAAAATGAACAATTGTCATGATATGTTGAGCTATGCTGTCCCACTAAAACAAGAAAAGCTCTGGTTAGTCACTCAATACAATGTGTTTTGGCAGCATGCCATATTGGGGGTGCTCAATTAAAAAATTAGAAAAAGGGGTGCTCAATAAATAAGTTACTTCTCTCGCCTTTTGTTGGGCAGTGATCACGAAAAAGTTCAAATTTTCAAAAAACAAGCATGAATGCTGCTGGACACAAACTAAGGGATTAATTTAGTATAAACTTACATTGCAAATTGAACCTCTCACTAAAAACCTATTGGGGGAGGGGAATTTTCAAAAAACCTGTTTTTTTGAGTAAATGTTTAAATTTTCAGCCCTCTCGCTCCATTGGTGCGGCTTGTACATGCAACACATATATAGCCAGTCAGAATCACTTATAAACTGAAGAAACCTATCTTGACATATTTGGTTGCCGGTTTCTAATTATGTATTGATTTATTCGAATTATTGTTCTCATCTTGGTTGTTATAGATATTGTTATAGATATTGTTATAGATATTGTTATAGACAACATGCATTATACTCTGACAGAATTGCAAGAAGGTAACAAAAGTTTACATCAAAATCAATCATTTTCAGCTCTAAATGAGTACAGAGCCAGACAAAAAAAATCTCCAAATGAAAATCGCAAGGGCTTTACTAACAAGAAAGTAATAAAATCACTGAAACAAGAGTTTCAATCTAGGTTTCAGCACAATTACTTTTTCTGAAAGACAACTCTCCAGTAAACATAGTGCAACAGTGACTCTGCAAAAGTGAAAATAAAATGCATGTTAGTCAGAAGTGAGCTGTAGTCAAACTTTGTATCGGCTCTCGTGTTTTATGGTGATGAAACAGATGATACCAACGTATTTGTAAATAAGTCGATAGTCATTGCCTGGAGACAAAGAATCTTCTACTCTTTCTTCTTGTCCCACAGGGATAAAAACAAGTACAAAACAGTCTTCCAATCTGAATAGCCAAATTTCCCCAGAGATGAACTGCGGAGCCTACAATAACGTTAAACATGCCAGATTGGTTGGCGGTGAAAGATTTGCTTCAGTAAGTTCTTTGCTGCGCTCTGGAAGGAAGCATAAATGTCAGAAGGGAACCCTTGGAGTATTCGAAGATTACCGACTACATCTAATGAGAGACCTGTCCTTTGTATTCACTTCACAAAGTAAAGGCTTGGTTGCTTCTAATATATTGATATTTTAGCATTATGATCACTTTCATCATCTTCTGCCAGACTCCCTCTCATTAATTTCTTTCTTCTTTTTCTTTTTTTTCTTTTTTCTTCTTTATCACTTTTCCTCATCTTTCTTTTTCCTTTTTTCTCCTTCCTCTTTCTTCTTTTCAGAAACCATCAACTAAAACTGTCACCAAAACTGTCAACATAGGTTTCTTCAGTTTTTAGGTTGGTCCGGCTGGCCATATATGTATCGCGCACACAGAGCATCAATGGAGCTAGAGAGCTGAACATTTCAACATTTACTCCTTATTATGTCTAGAAAAAACGTTTTTTTTGTTTTTTGATAATTCACCCCAAACAATAGATTTTTAATGAAGGGTGTCAATTTACAATGTAACTTTATGCTAAATTGGTTTGTGTTCACAGCATTCACACTTGTTTTTTGAAAATTCAGACTTTTTTAGCAATCACTGTCCAACAAAAAGTAAGAGAAGTAACTTATTCATCGATCACCCCTTTTTCAAATTTTTTAATTGACCACCCCCAACTCATTATGCTGCCAATAGACATTGGTCACATGACAGTTTCTATTGAGTGACTAACCAGACTGTTCCTCTTCTTCCTTATACTTTTTCTTATTCTTTCTCTTCTTTCTCTTCTTGCTCTTCTTTCTTCTCCTTCCTCTAATCACTCAATACAAATAAACTTCCTTTTGTAAATATTATAAATAAAAAAGAAGGAATAAAATTCTCTAACAGTAAATCTTTAAAAAATGAATGCAATGAAATATTTTAACTTTGAATTAAGCTTTAGGACATAATCTTCAGTTGTTTAGGGATTCAAAGATAAACTTGTTTTTATTCTTTTTTTAAGCTAATCCATTAAACCATTAAACTAAACTGCAAGAATTTAGTATAAAGAAATAGTTTCAACCAAGACAAACTAGCATTAGGAGCTCATCTTTCATGAAAGATGCCTTAACCACTTAGGTTGCCAAATTTATCATGATTAGACAGAGTTTGCATCTGTCATTTTCTAACCATCTTTTTCTCCCAACTCTATTCTATGCTTAAAAACCTTGTGATAAAAAGCCAAAAATTACATGCAAGAAAACTAGTAAAAATATCTGTTATCGTGAAATCTCAAAATGAGAGTATTACTTTAATCATGGTCCACAGTATAACACAAATCCATATTTGCATCATATCACGACTTGTGATGAAAGTGCTTTTCCTCTTGTATCAGCTTTGTTTGTTGTTCCTAATGATCGTGCTCAGACTTTTAAACCTAAAAAAGGCACACATACTCTCATTATTTGCACTCAAAGCTTTGACAATAATTCCCAGCTTATTTTCTCCTAACATAACATCCCTACAAATGCAACATAAAAAACATTTTGTCTTTCTATGATCTGATTGCATTTCCTTTCAGTACAAGCCAATAATTGCATTAAAATACAAGCCAATCCCATGTTATCAAAGAATATCATTAACTTGTATGTTTGGATCCTTTCAACAGTTGTTATAAACTGTTATCATGATTTAGATATCTTCTGCATCAGATGTTCTGCTTGAAAGTTGTTTTTTCTGACTTCACTTGTTATTTACAGCCAGTTTCATCCCAAAACAGGTCTGGTTAGTTTTTCAATAGAAACCGTCATATGACCAACATCCTTTGGCAGCATGCTGTGTTGGGGGTGATCAATTAAAGAATTGGAAAAAGGGGTGATCAATGAATAAGTTGTTTCTCTTGTTGGGCAGTAATCACTAAAAACGTCCAAATGTTCAAAAACCAAGCATGAACACTGCCGGACACAAAAGTAAGGGACCAATTTAGCATAAAGTTACATTGTAAATTGAACCCCACTGAAAACCTAATTTGGGAGAACATTTTCATAAGGCAAAGAAACCGTTTTTTGTAGACATAATTAAGTAAATGTGAAAATTTCCTTTTCCTTTAGTGTGGCCTGTACACATGACACATACATACATACATACATAGCCAGCCATCCAGACTCACTTAAAAAATGAAGAAACCTGACACTTTTGGTGACAGTTCTGAGTGACGGTTTCTAATAATCACATAGTTTGAAAATTTGTTTCTCATCTGATTTTCTATTAATGAAAAATCATTAATACTAATAAAATCCTGTTTTCTTTCCTTAATGTGCTTACAAAAAAAATAACTGAAAATATAACCAAACAGGAAAAATATGTTCTTTGATATATTTCTTCTTCCACAACACAACCAATGAAAAAAAACAGACAATTATTTACACATGAAGAAGTAGTTGTAATGGAAGAAATATTCTGATGCACAAAAATGAACAAATGATGTTGTCCCTTAGTTCAACAGGGAATCTGGCTACATTACATAAATGCTTCTCCCATTGGGTGCCAGTATGAAAACGATGTCCGGGGATCCAACCCTAGAACAACCAATATAAAGTTGTCCATGTGAAAAGCATGGATAAGTCATGTAAATGCCAGCAATCATGAGAGATTGTCCCTGTGCCTTGTTAAAATTTGATAATTTATTACAAACCAAAGAAGGAAAAAAAAACAATTTCTTTAGCCTCTAAAGTTATTTAGTTTTGCTCCCAAAAGCTATTTTAATTCAAAATTAACCTGTGTTGGCCACCAATGATCTTAGGGTGTCAGCACCACCTATTCTATCATGTTTTTCTGCCCAGGTTAACCCCACTTACTAAATTATCTCCAAGAATGTAATTGTTTGGCTGCAAAATGGACAAAAAAGTTATTTTAATCCAAAACTAATCTCTGGGACAATTCTGCATAAAAGAATGGTCGAAATTTACCATCTACCTTATCAATTAGTAGGGTCCAAAAAAAGTTTGTACTTCATAACAAACTCAATATTATGCTATAAATTGCTTTAGTTGACTAGGAATGACCTTGGGTGACCTCGCAGGATAAATCTCTCATTGCTATAACTTTCACTGTGTAAAGATGAATCCCTATACCAAATTTCTGCATCCTAAATGCCAAATTGTAGCTAACAACTTAGAAAAATGGCCAGAAATAACATATGGTAACCTCGAATGACCTCTGATAGCAAAATCACATTGCCAAATACTCTGTACGTGGACAAATTCCAGTTCTATAGGAGCCAAGGTATTGCCAAAAACTGAGAAAATTGAGTAGAAATGACCTCTATTGACCTCTAATTGACCTTGAATGACCTCCATTGTCAACCTCGCCTAGCCTGTTACCTTCGACGTGAGAGAATGTACCCATATGCAAAAAATCAGCATGCTTGATGCAAAATGGTAGCCCACAAGTTTGAAAATTGGCTAGAAATTACCTCTTGTGACCTCAAGTGACCTCTGAGGTCAAAATCACAATGCATATGGAAATATTTATCCCTATGTCTAATTTCAGTTTCATAGGTGCAAAATTATGCCCAAAAAATTGGAAAATTGTTTTTAAATGACCAGAATTGACCTCTGGTTACCTCAGAGGTCAATGTCACATAGATTGAGATCTTTGCCATGAGAAGATATAGTTGTATGGTATATTTCCCCATCCTTGGGGCAAAATGATGGCCAACAACTCTGAAAATTGGCTAGAAATGACCAGGAATGACCTCTGTGGAATAGCCTATGTGGAAACATGACCTCTTCTTAGTATACATGCAGAATATTAAGTTGACACAGCTTGTAGTTTTTGTGAAGAAGAGGCACGGACAAACAATCAATCAGACTACTCAAATATTAGTATAGATATTTTATATTTATAGAGCAAGATTTTCACAGCCAGGTGCCTTTTTTAATACAAACATCAGCTGAGACAGTTTGTGTTCACTTCATACTAATGCCCTTGGGAAAGGCATGAACCATCTTTTCCCCTAGCTATGGGTGAAATAGTGCAGGATGAAGTGAGTGCCACTACTTCGGGTGCTTGTTGCTTCTAAGTCTATTTCACATAATGCAAACTGTCCGAGTATGTAATAATGTGATATGTAGAACTGAAGCAGCCACCACTGAGGTCATAGCCAGCGTAAGGGCACTACTTACTTAAATACTTCAAATCTATGTTCTTCTTTTTATCTTTCAGTTTAATTTAAAGATATTGTGTTTGAGCTAGTTTTGTAGACTTTTTTCTTATATACATACTTACTGCTTTAGTAGAAGTCGAATAATTCAGGTACTGGCAAGGATTCTATTACAGAGACAGTGCAATGTTTGCAATTTCTGCTAGCCAGTCAAATGCCTTAACATGTGTTTGCTTTCAGTTGGTCTATAATGAACACTGAAGACCAAAATTCTATTCTTAAATGTGTCTGAGATATTCCTCTACATATCGTTGTCTATAAAAATAGAATTATTGAAAAAACTGAATCTTTTTTCCCATTTAGTTTGCTAAAAGGAAAGCTGGTTCTGTCTTAAGTACATTTCTAGTTTTACTGAACTTATTTGAAATTTCTTTCTATTTGTCTTGATCTTCAAAGTAACAACATAAAAACTGCTCAGACACTACCATCACACTTCACTGTTAGTGTCTAAAATTCCAAACCACTTAGTTGACAGAACAGTATACTAGAAAACCTATGCAGCTTTCTTTAACTTAACATCTCACACATCTAATCATACGTGTAACCAAAAAGATAATTGGAAAACAAATTAACAGAAATGAAGTGAAAATGAAGCAAAAAAGACAAGGACATTAATTTAAATTAACTCAGATTAGGTCAAAAAGAAACTTAAAAACCTTTTCTAAAGTTTAATTGAAAAAAGATTAACTAATGAAAAAACAAAAAACAAATCTGGTTAGTAACTCAATAGAAACCGTCTCATGACCAATGTGTTGGCGGAGATCAATTAAAAAATTTGAAAAACGGGTGATCAATGAATAAGTAACCTCTCTCACATTTTGTTGGGCAGTTACCATTAAAAAAGTCCGAATTTTCAAAAAAAAACAAGCATGAATGAACTAAGTGACCAATTGAACATGAACTTAGATTGTAAATTGAACCTCCTCACAAACTGAAAACCAACTTAGAATCATACAGAAAGCCATGGAAAGAGCAATGCTAGGGGTAACTCTAAGAGATAGAAAAAGATCAACATGGATCAGAGGGAGGATTAGAGTAAACGATATCATAAGCTGGTCATCTAGCAAGAAGAGATGACAATAGATGGAGCAAAAGTGTAAATGATTGGTGCACTTGGGAAAGTAAACGCAGTAGATACAAGATGAAAGGATAAAATAGATAAATTTGCCGGTAAGACATGGCAGAGTTAGCACGATCTAGATCGTCATGGAAGGAGTAGTGGACACATGATGGCTGATGATGATGATGATGATGATGATGATAAAAACTTTTCTCTAGGCATAATAAGGAGTAATGTTTAAATATTCAGCCTTCTAGCTCCATTGGTGTGGCCT
>VCCN01004508.1:3131853-3149687 GCA_006491835.1 Architeuthis dux | reverse complement strand
ATAATGATATCCAACAAGATGATATTAATAGTTGACAACGTGGGAAGAAATACAAATGTCTGATTTTACAAACAATTTCTGTTTCTTTCCACATTGTCAACTATTAATATCACACATGCATATAAACATAACATTTTTCAGGTTTATGTACATGTATGTAAAACTTTGTAATGCTGATAGATAGATAGATAGATATGAACAGAGATACATAAATAGATAGATAGATAGATATGAACAGAGATACATAAATATAGATAGATAGATATGAACAGAGATACATAGATAGATATGAACAGAGATAGATAGATATAAACATACTGAGATAGATAGATACAGACTGTGAAGAAGAAAGACAGATATATAGATAGATACATAGATATGAACAGACTAGGATATGTACAGACTGAGATAGATAGATACAAATAGACTGTGAGAGATAGATAAGTAGGTAGATAGATAATTTATTAAAACATGTATCACTACTCATATATAAAAGTGTGTATCTACAGGCACATATCTGTTGAAGTCTGTACATTGAAAATAATGATGTCTATTTATCCATTTTGAACATCTATGTCCTATAACAGTAGAATATCTATGCTCATAATTATTGGAACTCTAGCAATTTTTATGTATTTTATCAATATATTTGTCTTGTAACAAACTCATGCACAAATAAGAAAATTATGTGGGGGACATTTATTAGGTTTTTATGACATTTTATGTATTTTGAAAATGGATGTTTAAAACCAATGGTTTACAATGAGCTCAATAACTGTGAACTTTATTTTATAAGAGGAACAATTGATATCAACTGGAGACTTGAGTAATTTCTTCTTATCATGACTGTATGATATCTGATATTTTTTGACAGCTTTAACCCTTTGAACCCTTAGCTCCTACAAATTCAGATACCCTGTACCTTCACTCCTGAGGGGAAAAGCTCAAATTAAAATTTGTTAAAGTTTTGTTCATGACTACTGAAATTCAAATGGTTCTTCAGACGATTGGACTTCTTGTTGTTGTTTGTGTTGTAAACACAACATTTCGGCTGATCCATTCTTCGGCCTGCTTCAGGTGTAAAATCTGAGTGTGATAGGGTAAACAGAAGTTATTTTTAAAGGGGGGTAACCCTTATAGCGCAGGGCCCGGGTGTTTCTGTGTCTTTGTCTTGTCGGGTTTAGGTCTGTTGAGAAGTGGAGGCCACATCAGATTGAAATCCGCACTTGTCTGGCTAATGCATTCAGTCGACATTTTGATGTAAGCTGCTTCTTTGATTTTTCTCTGCTTCCAACATGATTCTCTGTTAATCTGGACTTCCTCCAAGAGAGGAAGATGGTCACTGTTCTCTCTCCCTATGTGGTCGGCCATAGCCGATTTTTCTATCTCACTCCTGATTATGGTTTTCTTGTGTACATCAAGTCTGACCTTGAGGGGGTGGCCCGTTTCTCCAGTATAGATAATACCACATGGGATCGGCCGAAACGTTGTGTTTACAACACAAACAACAAGAAAGAGTTCAATCGTCCAAATAACCGTTTGAATATTAATGACCATTCTCAAAACTATAGTAGACTACTGAAATGTTTTGTCTAGTTTATTTAATTTTTACAGTTGGTTTTCTGGCGTTAGTTAAATATGTTCTTAGTTCAAAGGGTTAGTAGTTGAAATTGCATGTAAAGATTTTTGAAAATTGCTTGTACAAATTTTAAAAGCATTAGAAGAAAATATGAAGATCTATTTAATAATTTGTCAATATCGATTTTGCAACATCTTTTCTGTAACCCCCTAAAAATGATATAGTGTTTACTAAAGGCTTTAATTATGCACATAAACAGTATAAATATGGTCAAAACTTAGATATGAGGTGATAATGAAAATTATGAATGATTCAATCACAGTGCTGAGTAAAAGGAAGGTAACGCATCTGTCTCTTAAGAAACAACTCCTATTGGAGTATGAATGGCCAGTGACGAAGTTCCGGTTTTCTTTTCATGTGTCAGCTTAATGATACTTGCAAGTTTCAAGTCTGTTTGAGACCAGGACTTTATTCTTACAAGTTTTTATGACCACCCCCTTGGCAGGATGCAAGTCCACCGAACAGATACCTCCTCCCTAATCACACAGCTTAGAGTCAGAGTGTACTCAATTAGCTGCTGAGAGCACTGGGAAATTTGTCCTAAAAAGGAGTTTTCCACACTCTTCACTCACATGGGGAATCGAACCAGAGACTGTATTGTAATGTTTATATGTATGTATCTATGCTTCTATATGTACATTTTTTTAAGTGAATAAACACAGTGACAATTTACCCAAGAGCCCCCGTTTTACGAGTCCCGTTTCCAATGAAAACAGGAGCCCGGAAGTGGGAGCTGGGAAGGTCTCTCTGGTCAGTCAAAATCGCCCTGTCAACACATGTTTGTTTCGTCTCTCAGCTTCTTTTGTTAACACGCTAAATACAGTGGAACCAAATGCGTTTCGAACTACACACTGCTAAAACAGAGAGAATGACAAGCTAACAAAGGCACTAGTACCAGACAACACTACACTTACACATGTGAGACAGACATGCTAACTATTTCACTATCCGAGCAGACTCAGTGCTGAGTGGTCTCTTAGAGCTTTGGAACTGACAAAATCTTCCGCTTGGCATGATCTGTTTTATCAAACTCCATAAAACAAAGTTTTATATTTACACAAGTGACTTTTTTCTCTCCTTTGTTTTCACAACTTGTTAGTTTGTCAGTAAGGAAGAATGAGTTGAGAATACTGAATTGTATTTCACCTAGAAATAATAAAGTTTATTATTTTTGTTTGCAAAAGTATACATAGATCTCAATATAAATGTGATATATTTTTGTATTTGTTGTATTTAGTGATTCTCATTCAAAATGTCTCCTACAATGATTTCTTATCATAAAGACTGTGAACTGATAACTTGGCCTAGTATCATTATTATTTTAATTGTTTTTATGGCTGGTTAATTTTCCAGATTTCATCAGGTGAACCTTGCATTAAGTTGCCTTAAATAATGTTGTACTGTTCACAAATGTTGAGCTTTTAAAATGTATCTCTAACTTCATTTATAAACAATTAAACTCCTAAAATCTGCGATGGTATAACAGATTCTTCATAATTCTATTCGGGGCTGAATTTAACATTGATGGGATCCAGTGCATAACATTTCTTGGGAGCCCTTCTATTTTTTATATTTAGCTATTATTTTCTAATAAATTAGAACAAAAATGTAATATTCATAAAATCATAATGATTAATTTAACGTAAAGTCCTTTTATGGATCAATAATCTATCTCAATGTAACATAATAAATCCTCAATCAAGTTTAGTTGAGACATTTTACTTTTTTATTTTACCTGCAAAAAAGAAAATATATTAGAACAGGTCTGGCTGGTCACTCAATAGAAACTGTCACATGATCAAAGTCTTTTGATAGCCTTGTTGGGGTGATCAATTATAAAAATTGGATAAAGGGGTGATCAATAAATAGGTTACTTCTCTTGCCTTTTGCTGGGCAGTGATCACTGAAAAGTCAGAATTTTCAACAAAACAAGCGTGAATGTTGCCGGTCACAAACTAAGGACCAATTTAGCATACACTTACATTGTAAATTGAACCTCCCACTAAAAACTTATTTTCGGGACATAATAAGGAGTAAATGTTCAAATTTTCAGCTCTCTAGCTCCAATGGTGCTGCCAGCCGGAATCACTTAAAAACTGAAAAAAACTATGTTGACTAGGTTGGTTGACAGTTTCTAATACTTTTTCAAGACATATTCTTTTGTGGGGGGCCCTAAAACCTAAATCTGATTGCACTGCTTTATGTATTGACCTGATTCTATTCATGACACTTAATAAAATGAGATCAAAATCTGAAGGCTTTCATAATTCCTTGTGGAACTTTGTGAATGATCTCAATGCCTATATTGTTATAGACCTCTTAACCTATAAAGTCAGTGACCAATACCAGAATAGAATGTGATGTTCTTACTGAAAATATAGATACTAATAGTAAGCAAGCTTTTGCACTTTTGTTCTCTTCAAGAATTTCCTGATTATTCCTATCTTGAATTTCCTGATATTCAAATCAGATCTCTAAGAAAAACTATTTGTGTAATCTGATAGATAATTTGAATTGGCAGTGGTAGTGCATTTCCATTGTGCTCCATTTTATTATCCACATAGATCACATCATGCCTAAGAGAACATCTTTTCTTAGGTGATGGTTTTATCACACTCTAACCTAAATAAAAAGAAAGATGCTTTGCATTGATAAAAGGCATTCACTGATTTTAAGTGTTTTGTTTGCTTTTCAAAGGGTTTTATCATTGATGACTTGGATAAGATGTTTTCTCTGTATCTCTGCAGTTTGTAAAGTCTTCAGATGTGTTATCATATCCCACGTCAATAGATTTAGCTTCATTAAGTTCTTATTTGTAGCCCTCTTAACCCATTAAATGCGGAAGGTGTTAAGTGTAATGGTTATCCACTGCAAGATAAAAGCCCTTGTACATTGCAAGATAATACACTCCAAGTTATCCATTGTAAAATAAAAGCCCTGATTCACAGACAGAACAGAGTTGCCATCAATCACAATAAAAGATAAATTTTATTGAATTAGCCATAGAACTGCAATGACGGTAATTTCCGTCAACTGCAGTTAATGGGTTAATATTATCTCTCTTAATTCTCTGTTCTGACTGTTCTATCATAAAAGATAATGTATGGGAATGAAAATTGATGGAATATTTCATTCATGCAATTTGAATGGATACAGTTAGATGGAAAGGCTTTGAAAACTGAGCTTGTTCTTTAAATGATTCCTTTTATAAATTGACCTTTTTGTATTTTAGTTATTTTTAGACTATATTTAATGCCTAAATTTGACTAGTAAAGAAACATGTCTGGTTAGTCACTCAATAGAAACAGTCACATGACCAAAGTCTTTTTGAAGCATGCCATGTTGGGGGTGATCATTTTAAAAATTGGAAAAAGGGGTAATCAATGAACAAGTTACTTCTCTTGCCTTTTGTTGTGCAGTGAAATCACTAAAAAATAGTCTGAATTTTCAAAAGACTAGCATGAATGGTGCCGGACACAAACTAAGGGACCAATTTAGCATAGACTTATATTGCAAATTGAAACCCCTACTAAGAACCTATTTAGAGGAGGAATTTAAAAAAAAAAGATTTTTCTAGAGAAAATAAGGAATAAATGTTTAAATTTTCAGCTCTCTAGCTCCATTTATGTGGCCTGTTTGCATGATATAGATAGCCAGCCAGACTGGTGTCAAAATCGAAGAAACCTATGTTGATAGTTTTGGTTGATGGTTTCTAATACATTTTTGTGCTGATTTCAATCATACATCATAATAAGTATTTGCTGGACAAAGCCAACTTTGATTTCAGATCACCTTTATGGAGCTCTCATTGAGGAAGGTACTCAGTTACACCATTACTATACCCACCAGTTAGGCAAATTGTAGGGTATATGATCCAATAGGGACTATTATTGACCACAATCATTTAGTTTGAAACACAAGAAAATGAGAGCAGAAGGAATAAGAAATGTTGTAACAAAAGAACAATCTTACTGCTCGTCAAGTGGATGCTGTTTGCCATGTGAGGTTTTGGGAACTCAGTGTCAAAGGCTGAACCAAATCAAGTAATCAAACTAGGTTTCAAGGTGTTATTGAAGGGGATCAAAGTTGGAATTCACCCGTCTCTTCATAATGTTGTCTTTAAATGGAAAACTTGTTTCATTGAATTCCACCCAAATTCATCTAAGTCATAGAAATTCTGAGTTCACTCTCTAATTGCTCATTGGTCGGGGCCAACCAACCAGAATGAACAATAATAATGAAGGATTTAATAACACTGGCTGTAAACCCTGGCCTATGGGCTCGGTTTACAGCTACTTCATGCAGAAGGCCTAAATGGGACCTTTGGCTTCAATAAGAGATCATGGATTTGAATGATGTATTTATTGAATTGTATCGTATTTGAAAATCATCATGAACTCTTGGATCACATTTAATTTATATATCTGGGGGATTTCACAAAAGATAGATAGATCGAAATTAGATCATTATTATTGGTTTGAGCGCTAAAGCAGACCCTACAATTTATATATATATATATATAATTAATTTTAAAAAAATAACTTACTAAAAGCATGCCTGGGGGTCCTATTAGTACACACACAAGATTTCATGGGGATATGTTGTCTGGTCAGATGGACAGGCATTTGGTGAATTATAGTAGGTGAACATTTACATGATTGTTTAAAAGAACAAAGTTCTTATTACTGTCAGAAAATGTGGTGGCCAGTGCCGAATCCTTCCCCACCACTACATTGGCTACAGCTCTTAACCAATCCATGACTATCTTTAAGATGGTTAGCCTGCAGGTGGAAATTCTGAACATCATGTCAGGTCTTTGTGCCTGGATGTCTACAGAATCAAAGAAGTTTAGGTTATGGTAACATCCCTTTATAACAGCTGAAGCTGGGCTGGGGGAATCCCTAACTAGTTTTAACATCATCATCACCATCATCAGCCTATTAAAGTTGGATGTAGTCCATCCCCAAGAGCTGTCAGTTCTCTCACTCCAGTGCGCCATGGTGCCAATACCTTCTGAACTTGTTTAAGTCACCATGCCATCTTATTTTGTGCCAGCCACAATTTTGAATATGATTTCAGGGGATTCACTTTGTGAGTCATGATGTCAAATGGTTGTCTGACATCCATGCAGCATGGCCTGTTCATTGCCATTTGTGCTCTCTAATGATCTTTAGGATATCTCTGACTCATGTTTGCTTTCTGATATAATGTGCTGTCTTGTGATTTGCCACTGTGAACTGTGATGTTAAGCATGATCTTCTCTTGTGTGTGTTGCATGGTTTAGTTTGAGAGCCAACCTCTTGGTTAAGTTCCATGTGTCAGCTCTGTAGGTGACTATCAACGAGGATGCATTGCTTGTAGACCCTTAGGATGGTTTTATTACCCCCTACTTAGGCTAGTCTAAGCCAACACAATTGTATGAATTTGGGTTTTCCATCAACCCGTTTCTCTAGGAGGTCATCATGGAATCGATTATTTGTGTGATTCGAAAGCAACGTCTACATTCAGTCAAACAACTAAACATTTTGTATATCATTTGTACATTTTCCAAAGCTTCTCAGCGGAAATGTTTTTGGACAAAAAGGTTGGCAAAAACATATGTCACCATCATAGTTCCCTCTAAGCTGCGCGCATGTGTTTGCACACACGTTTTGCAACCAGCATACAACGGGAATTAATGTGCGCACAAAAGATTTAAAATTCTGTAGATAGTTTACTGAGTTTTTATTGAAAAACTATTGATACCCTATGTCAAATTCAAAAGTGTGCACATACTTTTTTCACAGGAGGAAAATTTGCACAACAGATTTTTGTGCACACTGACTAGTACTAAAAACTAGAGGGAACATTGGTTATGATCACAATTGGGGCCATAAACCTATGGGAAACAAAACCTGGTTTTGATAATTGAGATATTTCAGCTGTTGAATAAAAACAAATACAGATACCAAGAACTTTATTTTTTCTTAATTTTGTTTTACATTGATTCATGATTCAAGTTGAGTGGAAACAATTTGCTTTTTCTTTAAAAGTTCCCCTATGTTTTTTAAAAGAGTTTCATCGAGAAAGTAAACAGATTGGAACATTATGCTATCTGAAATTGGGGTTAAAGCAAAGAATCAATTACCATTGATTTATATGGGAATATTTTTGAGCATTCCCAGATCCCCAAAATAACCTTCTTCAAATGTCTGCCCACCTCATTGTCAAAGGTTGAGATTTGCTGGGGCTAATGTAGAAGGCTTGAAGTACGACAGTTTGCTTGACTGCTTAGCCTCACACATTTTTTTTATCATACAGTTCTTTACAGGCATCCAAAACATCCTGCAAACCTGTCCTAAATCCCATGCAGAGTTAATTTGGGGGTTTGGGATTGCTCAAAAATGTTTCCCATATAAATTAATGGTAATTGCCATTTCAGCTTGCGAAAGGTTTCATTGGTACGCTCTACTTTAGGATAAGGGGGAAAACTGTATACACGCAATTGAAGAGGTAATTGAAGACTTTTGCTGTCTATGGTATTAGTCAGCTAGTGCTGTTATGCTGACTATGGCTTCAGTCATCCATGCCAAACTCCACCTATCACAAGATTCACTGTCTCAGCTCTGGTTTAAGATATGTGAAATGCACTTAGAGGTGACAGGCACCCGAAGTGGCATCACTAACTTCAACCTGCACTATCTTACCCATAGCTGTGGGAGAGATGGATTCATGCCTTTCCCAAGGGCATTGTATCATGGTATAATAGTACTTTCAAAATCCATGTTACCAAACCTACCAGAATAAAATTGATAACCTCTGATAAAATATTGGTGAGAAAAAAAGCTATTTTTTCTTTTAATTGTTCAAAGAAATGTAAATGATAATTTTTTAGTCTCTCAGGTATTTGTTTTCAGTTCCTTGATATTTATTGAGACAAATTGCATCAACTACCAACTACAGTTGCTAATGATTCTAATGTGTTTTTCATGTTTACTTTATATTTTTATCACCAACATTCTTCAAGGAAATATTAACATACCAGATTGTCGATGCCCATACTCATGCTGAAGCTTTAGTTTGCTGTAATCATAGGCGCCGGCTTTCAGTTTTCCCAGGGGGTGCTCAAATCAAGAAACATTACATTGAAGCTATTTGAATTAATTGCATAGAAACACATATTATCAGTAATAACATTTAACGGTTACCATGCTTGTATCAAAGTCCATAATTCCTGCCAATATTAAAAAAAAGAATGTTCAAAATAGATTAAATTTGCATTAAATGTTTTTGTTTTAAATACTTTCAATGTAAAATACGTTCTGAACATATCAAACGAAAAGAAATAACTAAACAATATAATAATTCTGTGTATTTTAAAAACAAATTAAATTAATAGTGAATAAGCTTGATGGTGAACCTGCATTAAATTGTTTGTCAATTAATACCAGGGGAGGCTGGCCCCCCCAACAATTTTCCCAGGGGTGGCTTGAGCCCCCAAGCCCCGACGTGGTTGGCACCTATGATTGTAATCATTTAGATTGTATCTGTTTTGTGAAATTCATGAATACTACACTTTCACAACTTTTGTGTACACAATCCAATCTCTTCTTTGATGTTCTCAACATAATGTTTTGGCCAATCCATTCTACATCCTTCTTCAGGTGTAATATGGCTGTAGAACGAATAAGCCAAAACATTGAATTGATAACATCAAAGATAGGAAGATCAGACTAGATTATCAAAACAAAAGTTTGAATGTTAATGACTCTTCTCAAAGTTATAGACAATACTACACTTTTCATTGGAAATGAAAGATTTAAATAATTCCTTTATTTCTCTCAGGTGAGTTTTTGGCAGTCTCTGCTGCCAATTTGGCAATTGAGAGTGAAGCGTAAACTTTTATGGCTTTGCAGTGTCATTAAAGAATTCTGTGTCTTTCTTGCATTTCATTATTTTGTGCTGAGTTTAATATCATTGCACATAAAATGAACTGATCACTATCAATTTAATTTGAGTAATAAATCAAAATAAAGAGATTTTTATCAAATAAGATTTTAAGTTTTAAATTGATAACTCTAGATTGTACCTATTATTTGTATCTAACTCCTGCAGAATCAAAATAAATCTTATTTATCAATCATACTTTATTGGATAAAACAATATTATGCAAATTATAAATGAAACTAATTGAACTATAAAAATTATAGGTGAAATTAATTGAACAGAGAGTGAATACTTCTGCCAATTGCATACACAAAACAGTTCATATATAGCTACAGTGCAGAGGATGTAACTATCTTTACCATTGATTTTCCATATTTCATCATCCAACTTTGTTGGCAGATGTAAAACTGAAGAAATATCTCTGAATCAAAATATTCCTGGATCCACCAAACTCTTGCTTAACCTATGGCCCATGCTTCCACAAAATGTCATAGAAATTCATTGAGAACATTTGGAGACAAGCAGGCATGTATGAATACATATTCACCTCTTCCAACTTTGTTAAATTGATTGCCTTGGTTAAGTAAAGGTCTGTCAATGGGTTCAAATTATGTGGATATATTTGTTTATCTAAACTAATTTCTCTAGCTGTTATATCTAAAAAGAATGATGGGCTTTTTGGGGATATATGAAATTATATGAGAATTGTCTGAAGTTTCTGGTGATCAGGAGTTATTATGTCGAAAGAGACAAGCCAATCTATTTGCCATGAACTATTGCTCAAATTGTACATTTTAGACTGTATAAACGCTGATCAAATCATGTCACTTTCTAATCTCCAATGGCAGAGAACAGTACAAAGCAATTTACTGTCACTATTCACTTACCCAAATGCCAAATAAATCTGTGTTGATGTGAACTTGGTGTCTGATATCCTTTCTACAGTAATGATAGTCCTATTATTGCTACAATTGATAATATTCCAAAAATGAATTAGAATTGATGGGTGGCTTTAGAGTTTTATTCTTTTCAAGGATTGCACTATAGCAATATTGTATGGAACTTTCACTCTTTAAAATACAAGGCCTAAAATGTCATGCAATTGAAGCCAAGTCTTATAATACTATTATCATAATCTGATATTTTTAGAAGGCATCCTTCTGTCTGGTTAGACAATGGAATGGCACTGGTGACCTTTCCAGGGTGCAAGCCAGGGAGAAGTGTATGGAGATCTTGGTATGGCCTGTCAACAGAATCACCCTCTGAGCCTCAATGACGTAGTCCAAAGGAAAGTGGAACATGGTACATTTGGCATCAGCTTGGCTACAGAAACTCATGGAAGAATCTCAAAGTTTGCATCCAACTGCTTTAAGGGGGCTCTGTTGTATAGCCCTCTTGGTCCGCGAGAGGAAAATCCTGAACTTGGAGAAAAAAGAAGACTCAAAACTTGTTTATAAAATATGAGGATATATTTTTATTTCATAAGATACATTGTTTCGTGGTGGAGAATGAAGAGTGGGAGAAAGACAATGAGAGCCGACAGACTGTTACCAACAGGGAAACTGGCCCCGTGCTCCCATGCTCCCTGTTCTCTGCCTCTCTGCTCCCTGAGGGCATCTCTCTGCTTCCTGAGGGCCTCTGTGTCACTTTTCTCGGGTTCAAACACCCATGCTGATTTTCAATTTGCACTGTTAACCGCTACACCACTAGCACCTCTTCTGATATTGTAAAGAGAAAGCAATACATGACTTGCTATAAAAAGTTTAAAATTTATAATGATTTATGTTTCTCATATTGTTGAAAAACTACTCAGTAAAGTCAGTGGACAACAATGAGAAAAGCCTATGAATGCTGGCTTTTGAACAGTTCCTTTTTTTTCTTACCTCCAAAATTTGTGGTGTCACTATAAATGTACTCATTAGATTCAATGAAATAAAAAATCAACCTATGATATAACAAGTTATATAAGCAGCTTGTAATATTATAATAAATATTTAAAAAAATGACATTTGAAGATGTTTTGGGGGATTTTAATTGCTGTACAATAATAAATCATGTTATGCTTATAGCTATTACTTATTTATATATGATTCTGTCATCTCAGCTGCCAGTCTTGTATCTTTAATATTACTTCTATCTGTGTGTTACAATTACTTGAGTTGTTCAGCTTCAAGAACAAACCAGACTTGTCAGAGATTTAATAACCTGTGAGATAGTGAAAATGTTCCCAATTTGTTTCTCTGCTTTTAGCCATTTGAAAAGATTTGCTGCTAATCATTTATTCTTAAGATGAAAATAAAAGCAGACAGTTCTTTGGGTTATTTGTGATGTTTTACAACCCAAGGTGTCAGACATTTCCGCAGCCAAATGTTTTCCTAATGATTTTGTCTTGATGCCGACCTGAACGTGCTGAGAAATGTTTCTCTCTTCCTAATTTATTAATATGCTTGTCTCATTAGCTGACTGTCTAAAATAGTGCTAACTTCCCTGGAAGATCTGAGATAACTTTACTCTAACTTTTTTGCAAGTTATAAAAACATTGTTAAAATCTTTAAAAGGTTTCTTTTATAAATTTTTGAATTCTAAATTCTAGTAAAAGTCAGGTCATGAACATCAAACTTGATGATCAGCATGTTGTCTCTGTTTGTGATACACCACAACCTTCCAAAAACATACCTTACATTTCTCTACTGAAATATGCCTAGTAAATAACCAGTAATATTACTAATTCACTGAGAATTATTTTTGTCAAACTCCAGTCCAAGTCTGTTTTCTATCGTAACAACAATAACGATCCTCATCTAATTTTCCAAGTTTGGAGTTGACTTTGTTTTTCTACTATAACAACAACAACAATCCTCACCTACTTTAGTGGAGTAAACTCTTCACTGTTTGTCTGTCCCATCACGTTAAAACAAACTGATATATAAAATTAACATTTCCCTACTGTGATTTGAAATCACTAAACAAGTAATCAGCATGCTGCCCTCTTACCAACTGAGCCAAACTGATAAGTCTTACATATTTACGAAAATTCATGTTACAGATACGCAAGGGCTTATTTCATTTTAATAAATGAATACATTTATACTAAAAATATATATTTCTTATATAATTCTTTTATTTATTATATACATGGTGGATGAGAATTAACTCCCTATTAGAAATTATGGCCTGCAAAAAGCCCTGACCTTACGCCCTGTGACTGTTTCCTATGGGAGTGGGCAAAGGAGGAGGTGTACCGCACAAAACTACAAACTCAGGATCCACTGGAGGAGTGCATTCAACATGTCATTGCCAACATACCACCGGACTTCCTGGTCTATCGAGGCCATACCAAAATTGGTATACAACACAGGTGCCTATATTGAAATTTAACACCGCAAATTCTACCATTGTATGGTCCAAAGTAAAGCTAGTTTGACTACAATCGACCAATAAAGTTGTTACCAATTTCCAATAGGGAGTTTCTTCACCCACCTTATATACAATACAACAGTTGCAGTAATCATCTTGAGTTGGAATAGAAGTAGGAGTTGAGTTTGATCCTGCAGCAGCTAGGCTTGTTGTAAACATAATGGTTCAAATGATGTACTTTCTACAAATGCATCAAAGAACACTTTTGCAAAACGGTTTGAAATTATTGGCATTTTTAAATGTCAGATCAATCTTTATTTGAAAATTGTAAGTCTTTAAAGCTATTGATGCATCATTGGATAATTATGAAAAATTCTATTGATAACATTTTTCAGTATTTTATTTCTCTTTCATAGCTTCGTATTCTTTATGCTTCTTTAATAAATTTCATAAAATGGGTTTTATATTGAACTATTCAAAACAATCAAATTGGAAATAATCCCCCTTTGGTGATTGATTTAATTATAAAGAAAGATGAAGACACATGACCACATTTAAAAAATTCATTGCTTTGAAGTTGTTTTTTTACTTACATTTGAATGATTTTAAAATTATTTTCCCAGCAATATTAAGATTTGAATTGAATATTAAATTTGTATTTTTTAAATTACTTCATTTTTCTGTTGGACATAAATAATAACTGATTGATCAGCTGGTATGTCAGGAAGTAGAAAGAACAAAATGATTTTAATTCTGACCACAGATTATCATTTCATGTTTAAATTCCAAAAAGGCATGAACCTAAATATCTAAATTTCTGCTTAAGAATTAACTTAGACAAAAACATTTTTGGGAAGTAAAAAACCATTAACGGTTTCCTCAGTTCATGACTGACTTGGGAAGAGAACACAAAGCTTTCGCAATTCCTACATTTTTTTACAGGGCTGTAACAAGGGAAAATTGTGGGGGGGGGGGCGCAACACAGGGTACCTAAATGTTGGGTGGGGGTTTCGAATTTCCTAGCATCTCAGGACCCAATTTCCTAGCATTTTAGCAGTCTGAAATGATAAGAAATATCAATTTCAGCATTTCAATATTTGCATAAAAGCATATATTAATCTGTTTTCCAGGCAAAATCTCGGAAATTCTGCAAATCTTTGGTATAATTCAGATGTAAGAATGTCTACTATTTGCATAATTCATTACAAAATGGTTTATTCTTACTTTAATATTTTGTTTTGATCTGCAAAATGTTGGGGGTGGGCCATGTTTCAAGTGTATGAAATATTGTTTCTTGAATAGACAAATGATCACTTTAATAGCAGGTCTGGTTTGTCACTCAATAGAAACCGTCATGAGATGTGACCAATGTCTTTTGGCAGTATGCCCTGTTGGGGGTGATCAATGAATGTTACTTCTATCGCCTTTTGTTGTGCAGTGATCACTAAAAAGTCTGAATTTTCATACAGATGCAGAAGTGCTGAAACCTACTGCATCCTGACCAACCAACATTCAGTCAACACTCACTGTCATTGCCCTATCTGCCCAAACAAACCTTTCACTAAACACACACTAGAGGCCACAGATACAAACTTTAAGCTCAACTTGAAACTGGCGCAAGAAAACAGTTCTTCACTGCAAGAGTGACAGTGGACTGGAACTGTCTGAGTGAAGCCACGGTCACTGCAGAGAATGGGAACACTCTCAAGACAAGTCTAGAGAGGGAATGGTCAAGCAGAGACAAATATTGCTACACCTTCTCCTACTAAACTATGTAACCCACGCTCATCATAAAAGATGAGGAGCTGGGAAACAATTGGTAGAAACCTACGTCGGTCTGATTACTGCATGGTATCTATTGATCGATATAAGGTACATTAATCTGGTCCACCTCCCAAAACCTTTGTTGACCCCTGTACTAGGTCATTCATCAGAGACAGAGTATTTATATATAGGTTGTATATTGGGTTAGCCAAAAAGTTTGTTCTGTTTTTGTCATTAGATGGCATTAAGAGCATTCAGTTTTAACTAACTTCATTCAAAATGATCGCTTTTGATTGTATTGTCACAGATGTCATATCAGCATACATTTAAGGTATATATTAAAAGACAGGGAGGTAAAAAAGCAATAGCAATCTTTTTGTTTATGTAAAATCTTTTTTACCAATTCAGTCATAATTTTAAAAATAGGTTCATCATGCATATCATATTTAATTATTCAAAGTCTGAAAAATATTATTTCTGCATGTGTATATGAGTCTGTGTTTGTGTTTGTGTGTGTGTATGTGTGCGTATTTGTATAACATTATCAAATAAAAAGTATAGAAAGACACAAAGCTTACAGTATCACTAAAATCAATAGGCTCCTTCCTGTTTGGAGAATCAGTGTTTATGGCAACCTAGCCATTAGTTTTGGAGATATTTTGGTCTCAGGCAGACAGAAGACAAAAGAGAAAACATAATCTTGGCAGAGTTTATAATATGGAGATTTCCTTATCTGAACTCGGTTCAAATTTCAAATAACAATATAGTTAGATAGTTTTACTTCTGCTGCTTCTCCACTCAGAATAAGTGAAAGAGACATTGACCTAGACACACACAGACCAGCACAAATTGCTAGAGAGTGTGATTTTTGGTATATCATTAAACTTAAAGACAAACTTAGTCATCGGTCTGAATCCTTGGTTTTTCTTCTGACCATAAATTATTGTGTATTACTTAGAAACTAGTGAGTTAAATCAGACAAAACTTTTACTCATAGCGTATGGCAGCCCATCAATATTTGATAATAATAACTGCCTCTTAAGAACAGGGATTTAATACAGATAAAAATGGAATATGTTTTACATAGTTCTTAGACAAATCTTATTTCACCATGAGAGAAGAAGGTAAAAAATAAAACCTATTTAAAAGGTTATTGATGCAGAGGTGTAGCTGAGGAAGAGGGTGATTTCAAAATGCTCCTGGGCCCCTAATGGAAGGAGACCCCCAAAAGCTTTATGAATGTAATTTAACGACTGCATTTCTACTGACATTATACAATAACAAATCTCACTAATTGCTGGAGGGGACCCTAGAAGGAGCCAAGCCCTCCCCCCTGCATTGATGTCACTGTTATTCACACTGACCTTTGACAGTATTATTTCACTTGAAGGATAATGCATCAGTATTATGCAGTATTATCCAATGGGGGGTGATTCTGGATTTCTTGTTGTCTCTGGCAGCATTTCCTGCCAACTCGAGAACCTCAGTGGCCAAATATTCCATAATGGCTACCAGGTAGATATGAGCACTGGCACTAACCCTCACAGTTGCCTTTACACAGGAGACAGTGGATATGACTGATGACCAATGGGGAATTGAAGTCCAGTATGGGATAGGCAGGTTATGCACTTTTCCTCTACTCTGCCTCTCTTGCCACGTTCTCTCATGATTACGAGTTGTCACAATTACTAATGGACTATTGCCAAAAGCAAATAACCAGATAAAACTGAGGCCGGCAAAATTAGAACAATGAAATTTATCCTAATTATTTGTGATTTATTATTAAATTCTAATTATTGCTATTTAGTTTCCTAGTTTTCTTCATTAGATAATCAACTGACTATCCTTGCACTACTATTACTATCATGGCCTCTCTAATAAGGAGCTTTATATGCCTTTCCACCAAACACTACATTGAAAACTTGTCTTATAACATTTAACAGCCTTAGGACTTATGAAGACTCATCACAATGCCCTTCCTTCTGTTAATCAATATTCATTTAGTACATGTATGATGTAAGATCTCTATCTATCTACCAATCTCTAAATATTTTTTCTCAGTTTATTACTCATAAAATCAATGATATAAATATTTTCATTACTTATCAAATTTTTTCAGATGTGAAATAAAGTAAAAGATAGTTCTGGTTAGTCACTCAATAGAAACTGTCACATGACCAACATCATTTGGCAGCATGCTGCGTTGGGGGTGATCGATTAAAAAATTGGAAAAAGGTATGATCAATGAATAAGTTACTTCTCTCACATTTTGTTGGGCTGTGATCACTGAAAAAGTCCAAATTTTCAAAATACAAGCCTGAACACTGCCGGGCACAAACTAAGGGACCAATTTAGCATAAACTTACATTGCAAATCGAAACCCCCAGTAAAAATCTATTTAGGGGGAATTTTAGAAAAAAACAAAAAATGTTTTTTCTAGACATAATAAGCAGTAAATGTTTAAACTTTCATCCATTGAGGCATGATAGATACATACATACATACATACATAGCCAGCCAGACCAACTTAAAAACTGAAGAAACCTATGTTGACAGTTCTGGTGACAGTTTCTAATACAGTTTGATCTCACTAGAGTTAAATTCATAATCCTTATATGGCATAATTCCTTAAAAGTCTGAGGTCAACCCTACTGATCAAACTCTGTAGGTTGTAAGACGCCAATATAGAGACTTGAACAGGGTTTTATATGCAAAAGCAGAAGATTTTTGTAAAGCCTATGTGTTGTGTTTAATCAATACCATAAGTACTTTATATTTTATGATGGAATAAATGCTTGGCTTCAAGCCATACTTATACGACTGTTCTGGCCTTGAGAGCTTTATCAATAAACAAAACCCTAATCTTCAGCCAGAATTTTATGAATTGTTTGCCTTTTTTGTACCTCTGTGTCGTATAACCATTGGAGCTTAGTTCCTTCATTTTCATAAAGTAACAAAATGTCAGTTGAAAGAAATGTATGCATCTCCAAAAAGAGAATTGCTGAATATACATGTTTCCCTAGATTCTCTTTGTAGCTCTTAGTGCTGCCTTTGCAGAATAAATAGTTGCTATAGCCAATCACATAAACAACAAATTAATTTATATTTAAGACAAAGCTTCTTCTGACTTCAGAGCATATGTGAAGGG
>VCCN01004508.1:3087972-3097994 GCA_006491835.1 Architeuthis dux | reverse complement strand
ATTTACATATGTACATGAAAGAAACATATTATATTTAAATGGATTCATTATAGAATAGAGTTATGCGATAATGCACGTAAACAGCATACATCACCACAAGTAATAGCGCATTATATAGAATTTCCTAAAAACTAATTTTCAATTTTTAATTTTCAGTTTGAAAATGCAATCGTATTGTGTGAAACAAAACATTTTTTGTAACTTTTGTTCCATTTGAAAAAAATTAAATATTGCCAAGCTCCAGAATATTATTAATTTTGTGTTGAGCACTATCGGAAATTTTGTGTTGAGCACTATCGGAAAATATTTTTATAAAATGATTTGTGCTTTTGATTTTAAACTATTCGGCTGATGAGTTGCTTGTGGCAATAAAACGGACTGTCAATCTGTAGCGAATCCCATAACATATATAAAATCTTTATATGCTCTGTTTTATTGTTTTATTAATTTATTCACTAAAACATTGAGCACTATGTACATTCAACATATTGTGTTTCTTTAAAAACACAAAATACACACATATATATATTTATTAATAAATATGCATGAAGTTTTAAAATTGTAATCATTATTTTTAAGTACATCCTTATAAACAACAACCAACCCAGAAGGTATGTATGTATATAAACCTAGCTATGCAATATGAAGTAGTATAATATGCACGCACAAACAGAGATGTGCAAATGCTGAAGCAAACCAATTAGCCTGTGAATGTAAATATTTGGTATGAAATCTGAATTATTCACCTGAGGCCAAGCCTAATTTTATATAGGAATCAATTTTGGATGTGTATCTGTTGGAAATAGATTGGATGGTAAATATTTACAGTTCTAAGCTACCTTTTGTCATTGCTGGCCTTTAGAAATGATTCTAATTTTCTTTTCTTGTTTTGAGGAAACTATTCAGAAAAGCTGAAAATTCCTGACCAATAGTTTCTTTCTAGGTCACAAGAAACAAGTAAGACAACTACTGCATGTTTTTAATTGTGGTGCATTTACTGAAGAAAGTTCATTGCAGAATTGGGTTATTGTGCTTGAACATTAGGCATATATATAGACAATTGGGTTGCTTGAAATAGCAATTGACTGAACTTCATAATGAGAAGAAGAAATAATAATAACTAGCATTCCAAGGGAAATTATGAATCACTGCCATATATGCTGTGTTAGTGGTGATCAATTAAAAAGTTGGGCTGTGATCACTAAAAAATGTCAGAATTTAAAAAAAACAAGCGGGCACAAACTAGTGACCAATTTAGCATAAGCTTACATTGAAAATTGACCCCCTCCCCCACTAAAACCCTATTTTGGAGGGGAATTTTCAAAGAAGAAAAAGAAACATTTCCCCTACTCATTGAGGGGAGTGTTTGTACAAAATTCCAAGTTTCTACTATGAATGATTAGGGCTGGGCAAAGTCCAGACGTATAGATAGATAAAATTGAACCCCCCTCTAAAAACCTATTTAGGGGGGTGATTTTCAAAAAACAAAACAGCATTTTCCCTACTCATTGAGGGAAGTGTGTTTGCAAAATTTTAAGTTTCTTCTATGAACAGTTAGGGCTGGGTGAAGTCTGGATACATAGATAGATACATACATATAAATGTGTGAACACATGAATAACCTAAATCTTTGGTACCAGTGATTAATATAATGATCCGATTTCTGCATGTTTGATTCTATGTATGTTACTGTAAAACAGCAAAAAGACTCATCGCTACAAGATTTTAGTTAGCACAATACCATTAAAAGCTCTAACTTGGAGAATAAAGCAGTTTCCAGTTCAGTTTGCAACTTAATAATAATATTGTGGGGGTCTGCGTTCATATTCACCCCGATAACGTATATTATAATGATCCAATTTCTTAAGGGAGATAACTCCAGGTATATTAAATGCTAATTATAAAGTAGTTTCTTTTATTTATTTATTTGCAAATAATTATAATATAAATTCTATGAATAGGAAGTGACTTGACATCAAGTTTAATTTAAGTGAGTAATAATATTAAATTAGGTTTAGGAGTATGCATATATGTTAAGCATTTTTTTCAGATGTCAAAATAAGTATGTCATATATGTATCATTTGAGTGAATAAATAATGGAAATGATCTCACTAAAATGTGTTATAGTGTATGGATTATGATATAAAACTTTAATGTAAAACAGTTGAACCAAAAAGCAAGTAAAAAAACTCAGACAATTTAAAAATTAAAAGAGGAAAATAACTCCAACAAGTCTGGCTGCTCCAGAGAAAAAACTCTGCTCCTACTTCTAGTTCCTTTCATAATTCTACTATAAATTTTAGAGGTATATAAGCCTTGTCAGTATAGCACAGGTAACACACCAGGCTAGCAATCAGTAGGTCATGAGTTCAAATCACGGTAGGGGAATGAGAATTTTGCATATTGATTTACTTCCCTATTGAGGATTGTTCTTGTTACATAGGAAAGTAAAGTCAACTCTGACTTTGTCCTGGAGTTTGACAAAAACATACTTAGTTCGGTATTTCTGAGATGAGGTGTTAGTGTTACTGATACTATTGTTCGGACTGAGATCCTCATCTTGGTTGTCATTTCCACAACGTTTCGGCCGATGTACTGAAAAATTAACTACGAAATAATTTCTAGGACATGGATAGTGGAATGAGGACAGTATACCCCCGTGGATCAAATAAAGGGTTCAGTTCAATAGTTCCGGTAAGTTACCGACAAAACTTGACACCTGAAGAAGGCCGGAGAGTACATCGGCCAAAACGTTGTGGAAATGACAACCAAGATGAGGATCTCAGTCCGAACAATAGTATCAGTAAAAACATACTTGTATATAATCAATATTTGTTTTACAAACAAGAAAATGTGATTGATTTTCCTAATGTTTTGGTATTTATTCGCATCATCATCAGAAAAATGTTTTAAATATTGAAAAATAAATAAAAAGTATACTGATCTTAATAGTATACAGTTTATTCAAATGGTTCTTCAGATGATTGAACCCCTTCTTGTTATTTGTGTTCTAAACACAACGTTTTGGCTGATCCATTCTTCGGCCTTTTTCAGGTGTAAAATCCGACTGTGGTGGGTTAGACAGAAATTATGTTTAAAGTGGGGTAGCACTTATAGCGTGTGACCCAGGTGTTTCTGTGTCTTTGTCTTGTCGGGTTTTGATTTGTTAAGAAGTGGAAGCCATATCGGTTTGAAATCCGCACTTGTCTGGCTAATGCATTTAGTCGACATTTTGATGTGAGCTGCATCTTTGATTTTTCTCTGCTTCCAACAGTGTTCTCTGTCAATAATCTGGACTTCCTCCCAAAGAGGGAGATGCTCGCCGTTCTCTCTCCAGATGTGTTCGGCCATAGCAGATTTATCTATCTCTCCCTTGATTATGGCCTTCTTGTATTCATCAAGTATGGCCTTGAGGGGGCAGCCCATTCCTCCAGTATAGACAATACCACATTTACAAGGGATGACATAAACACAGTTGTTCACCAGTTTGGGGTCCCAAGTTGGGGCAACCTTACTTAGCAGACAACGGAGAGTGTGTGAACGTTTAAAAATGACTTTAATGGAGAGCTTTGGGTGAGAGAACGTATGTAGCAGCAGCAGTGGAAATGTTGTGTTTACAACACAAATAACAAGAAGGGGTTCAATCGTCCGAAGAAACATTTGAATATTAATGACCCTTCTCAAAACTATAGAAAATATGTATACAGTTTAGTTGTGATTTTTGTTTTATTTTTTTATTAACTGCAATTGTAGGTGTCGCAATGAATATCTTCAATGCATGTCCTCTGTTTTGTTTTAGTCCCCTGCCCCACATAGCAATATTCAGAAGGGATGTCATATCACTGTTAACATCATAGAATACACACAGGTAATACTTTTAATAAAAATCATATGAACATTAATCACATTGTGAGAGTAAAAATCAAAATAGTTCTATTGAGAATTCTAATAATATTATCAATATCAATAACAAAAAATAATAATAGTACTAGTTGGATTAAGATAGTATTAATCATAAAATAGTTATATAAAATGTGTCAGAAGTTCAAATGGTTCTTTGGACGATTGAACTCCTTCTTGTTGTTTGTGTTTTAAACACGATGAACACAAAAAAGAAATAATCAAGGGTGAGATAGAAAAATCGGCTATGGCCGACCACATCTGGAGAGAGAATGGCGACCATCTTCCTCTCAGGGAGGAAGTCCAGATTATTGACAGAGAACGATGTTGGAAGCAGAGAAAAATCAAAGAAGCAGCCAACATCAAAATGTCAACTAAATGCATTAACCAGACAAGTGCGGATTTCAACCCGATCTCAACAGACCTAAACCTTACTAGACATAGACACAGAAACACCCGGGCCCTGCGTTATAAGGGTTTTCCCCATTAATAATAAAACTTCTGTTTACCCCATCACACTTGGATTTTACACCTGAAAAAGGCAAAAGAATGGATTGGCCGAAATGTTGTGTTTACAACACAAACAACAAGAAGGAGTTCAATTGTCCGAAGAACCATTTGAATATTAATGAATCCTTCTCAAAACTATCGAAAGTATCAGAAGTTATCTAGTTGATAAACATTTAATACAAAAAGGATGATGCTACATATTTAAAACTTTAATATAAATTTATGAGAATATGCAAAGAATTATGTTGATATTTGGAATTTTAGGTTTTATGTTATATGACTAAATTGGCTTGACATACTTTCATTTTTGTGTTAATCTAAGCTGAAAGAAATATCTCCTGATGACCTATTTTTTTAAGCACTATACAAATACAAATATAAATACAATTTTCCATTTTTTTTAGAGGACAGAAAATATTTTGCTCTTACACTTAGAAAAGATGAAACCTTATTAGTTTTAGTCCTTCTTCTTAATAGTTCCTCACATTTCAATGTTAATTCTTCACAAAATATTGGTTAATTTTCATCATCAAATCCATTTCAGATGGAAATGTAGATAAGGTTAATCTGTTAGTAGCCAAGATCTAATTAGCTTTCTAATCCAATTTATTAATCACTGCTACCTACAACACTGGTTATTGCTGGGTTTAGGTTATTCATGTGTTCTGACATTTATATCTATCTATGTATCTATGTATCTGGACTTCACCCAGCCCTAACCGTTCATAGTAGAAACTTGTAATTGTCACACACATTACCCTCATTGAATAGGTAAAATGTATTTGTTTTTTTTGAAAATTCCCCCCATAATAAGTTTTTAGAGGGGTGTTAAATATGCAGTGTAAGTTTATGCTAATTTGGTCACTAGTTTGTACCTGCTTTTTTTATCACAGCCCTTTAAAAAGGCTAGAGAAGTAACTTATTCATTGATCACCCCCAACACAGCATATATGAGTGGCAGTGATTCATAATTTCCCTTGGAATGCTAGTTTATTCTTTGTATTCATAGGGTTTTTTTATGAAGACACTGGTATATATGTTGATTTTCTTATTCAGACTATATAAACTATTTAGCAGTCTGTAAAAATGTATATAGAAATGACTGCCATGACTACTGTATTTGCTCATTAAAAGATTTTATTATGAATTCTATGATGAAATTGACACTTTTTTTCCAGAGGTACTAATGTTTCATTTAAAACTTTTAAAGAATTACTTACTCTAGATAAATTGCTACTAGACTGATCAATAACTTTATCTGGGCTAAGCCAGGTTTTGTATAGAGTGAAATTTATAATTAATAAGAATCATTAGGCAATGATACTAGCACTGCTCTTTGAGTAGATGCCCATAGGCAAAGCAAGTAGAAATAGATACAGGCTGATTATTGGTTTGTTTGCTTTATATGAACTCCTTATTTAGTAAATGTCAAGTGCATATGGTAACTCTTTTATTAAGAGGGGCAAAAGGCTTGATTTGTCCAAAATTTTACACAGTTTTGCCTGAATTACACTGATTTGCCCAAATTTTAACATGTTTCACCTGAATTGGTTGGGGGTGGGGGGCTTTCCCCCTGTGCCCCCAGGCTCGTACACCTATGGTAAATGCATTACTTAACTCTGGCTCAAGGATCCTAATAGCATAACTGGTGACTAATGACAAACATTCTATTTATCAGACCTTCCAAGTCTCATACAGAATTCGTGAGACACACGCATTTCAATACAATCTCGCATTCACACATGAATGGAAAGTTCTCACACATTTTATAAAAAGTGGTAGATTTATTTAGATTTATTGAATTGGTTTAGATTTCTGATAAAAATCTTATCTTAGATGAGAGAGGTAAACTTCCAGCCCACATTCAGCAAGAGTATCAATGGTGAAATTGGAATATATCCTTATAATATATTCTTGAAATATACATTTTAACCCTGATTGCCCGATCGTAACTTTAATCTAAGAGGAGGGTGTTTTGAATCTGAGCCAAATTCAAATGAGGCTGCACAAAATGAAAAGGAGTTACCTGTATGCGAGAAAGTGTTTTGTTAAGAATTGTTGGTTGGATATCTGTGTATATTCAGTATATTTTTATAACTCATATTATTTTTGAAGATCACCAAAAACTTTTGAAACATGTTCATATAGACTTCTAGACAACACTTAATTAGTAGCTGACAACACTTAATTAGTAGCTGATATGCCCTGAAATGCAATTTTAGCCAATCTTGGTTACATGATTTTCAAAATTGTTTTTGGAAAATGCCCAAACCCTCTAAAAGCCCAACTCTCTGCAATCAGAAAAAATGGCGGGGGGGGGGGGGTCATGCAATTCTCACTAATTCTTAACATTGAAACTTGACAGGTATGATTTCTCTATGCTGCAAATATTGTTATCACAAAGTATGTCCATCATAAACAAACACCAGGTAGAGACAGCAAAGTCTTCTTCCTTCATCAAAAAAACATGGTCTTTGCCTTCTTTCAGAAGTTCCTCACACTTATTGTTGATATTTTGCAAGTTATTCTATTTGGTCATGCTGTGTTGACATCCTTCATATAGTTTAGCTTGTAAGCCATGATATACCACTTGGAACAAGTTATAAAATATTCAGAAAATGGGGGAATGTATCCAGATAGTTTATTGAAGATTCCTATTCTCTCTTAGAGTTTATATGGAAAGTTTTAGCTTACAGATCTTTTTCTCCATATTTTGTATGGATAAAGTAAATTTCATTTGTAAAACAAAAGCCTTCATTCAACAATCTGAACAATTATTATTTCATCATACAAATCAGAATTTAGTGAACCTGCTAACAGCAACGTTTTCACTCATTCAGGTATTAAATTTATCAGATTTGCTATCCTTTTGTGGGATGTCCAAAACAAATCTTTAGTAGGAATCTTTCTAAACATTTTCCTTATTTCATGATTCAAAATGATCTAGACATGTTTGATAGGATTTGTGTGGAGGATTCAAATTGACCATGAGAGTCACTTAATACCATTTTGGACTTGCCATTATTGAATACTTATTGATTTATTTGTTACTGTTTTTATTGAAATAACCATCATTAAATATTGGAAGATGTCCCTCCAGCTGAACAGATACATATTTTTCTGAATTTCTCCCTCACGCCAGAAGATTTGATGACCTGTACTTGAAATTTCTGTCTATACCATGATTGAAAATCTGCTATGCCATCACTGTCTGCAAATGCCGGCAGTACAAACAAAATTCTTGGCTTGACAAACTCCATATTAATTTGCTGTTGAAAAACTGAGCAAATAAAAAGTGATCTGCAAAAGTTGATTGCGTGTCTATCCACCATCTCAAATTCCCATTGCTTTCTCTGTTAAGTTGTTTTGTGTATGCATTGTGCATGTACATGTTTGATTATGTTTGTATGTCCATCTTTTAATTGCATTTTTCATTGTTTAGCGGATCTGTCATTTCTCAGTTTATAGATTTGCATGCTAAATCTTTTGTTGTGCCTGTCTTTGTATATCTTTCTTGTAATTATATTGACTGCACATATAATTCTTCTGTGAGAAAATGATATACACTTTTATTTTTTTGCATGCATTAATTGTTCTTTGTTAAAGAAAGCTGTAAATCTATATGATACATCAGTAAACTAAACTAATTTCAGATCACTTTTAGGCATGATATGACATTCTAAGACTTCTTTTGGCAATTCTGAATGTACAACAATATAAACATCTTTAATATTTGAAGTAGTATTAAACTATAATTATCTACTAAAGGGCCGGGTCTATGAGAGGGTGGGGCAGCCAGTGCATTGCATTGGGGTCCAGAGGGCCAAGGAGAACCCAAGTGTTTCTTGGGTAGAGTTGTGTATGAAAACTTCTAAGTCAATACGATACTTCCATTAATAAAATAGGTTGACTATCATTTACTGGTGAACAAATATAGTATGGCATACAAAAAGGGTTATAGCAGAAGAAAGTAAGATGGCTAAAATTCCTCTTGGAGGCCCTGTTAAAGAGTCTTGTTTGGTTCTATATTACCATTGTATAGAATTCAAAGTGCCATAAGACAGTAGACATAATCTTTAATAGATTTTGTATACTTTTATGCTCATATACTTGTGTTGTATATCGATCTTGGACTCAATATGATGATATATTCAATCAAATACATTGTGCCCTGGTGGAGAATAAAAAGTGAGAGAGAGATGATGAGAGCCAACAGACTTTTCTTACAGGGAAATTGGTCTTGTCTCTTCCCAAGCCTAGGCGGTCTGTCTCTCTGCCTAATGAGGGTGCCTGCGTGCCTTTTATAGGGTTCGAATTCCACCATCTGCAAGTTCAGTCAATATCCTGTTTATGACTTTTGAACACCTGGTCTGTCTTCCAGTCCCTGACACCTGTAGTTTGAGTCTTGGTCGATATCCTGTTTATAACTTTCAACACCTGCGGGGATCAAATCTGTGACCCCCGTCCACGGCTGCCTAAATATCCTATAGTTGTTTGGGTGCATGTTTGTATGCATGCACTCCTTCAGTTGTAAATGTATACCCTTCTTTGCATAGGTATGGATAAACTTTCTGCAAAGCCTGTGTGGGAGCTTACATTATAGGGTGGTATGTTGCCTCTTTTTGGCATGTGTATTTATGTCTTCAATATATATATGTAGGCATACCTTCCTCTTAGTACATGTGTATTTTTATGTAAATTTTACAAAATGTGTGAGAAAGAATCACTTAAAATTGATATGCATGTATGTAGGTGTACATATTTTATGTATATGATTGCCTTTTTGTAAGTGGGATTTGTTTGTGTGTGCTTTGTGTGTGTCTGTATGTATTTCTTTAATTTAACTTGAGTATATGTGTCCAATAGTGACAACCCTCACAGTATAAAGACTGCCATTTCAGTTCAAAACTATTGATTCTTCTATTTCCAATTATGGCAAGGATTGTAGACTTATTATTTCTTTTGGCAAATCCAATTGATCAGTCTTATTCCCAGTCAAACTTTAAAGGTTGAGACTATTTTTTAATATTGACTTCTTAAAGTTTTTCTCTCCTAGTGCACTTGATTTCACATTTATTCAATTAACATATTGGAATATTCTTTGTAACAAAGGAAAGGATGGTTGTTTTAAAGACTCACCAAGTACCAAAGACATACATACATAGCATAGATACACACATATATTAATAATAAGTCTTTGTTGTTTTTAGGCAACTTGGGTATATATATACATACATGTAAAGGTATCTCAAAACATTATAAATTATTTGATATGTATATATGTGTGTCTCTGTGTGTTTGCACACATATATTTAAACAAACACAAATGCACAAATACATGTATAAACACATGTGTGTATATATATATATATATATATAAGAAGTGCATATCAAACTGAATGCCAAAAAATTAGAGACAGCAGTACACTAGATGGTTTAATCCACCCCCACTAATAGAAATGGACTCAGCCACATTATGTCTGTGTGACATAGAAGTAGTGTAGCTGTTGCAGCCATGGCACATGGACAGGATTTAACGTAGTTTGACGGCGGAATGATTGTTAGAGCTAGAAAGATGGGGCACTCTATCTCTGAGGTGGCAACTGCTCTA
>VCCN01004508.1:3074768-3087350 GCA_006491835.1 Architeuthis dux | reverse complement strand
TGTTCGCCATATTTGAACTCCATTGAGCCTGTTACTAAATTCCTTGCAGCTACACCCAACAAACAGAACTCAGTTATGGACAGCCCTGGAATGAGCCTGGATAGATATATCCATGCAATGATTCGAGTACCTCATAGATTCCATGTCACATCATGTAGCCACCATTATTCAGGTGAAGGGAGGAGCTACACATTATTGTTTGGGCACTTTGGTTTAACAGTTTGATTCTACATTGCTCACTATTATAAAAAAAGCTTTCAAGTTCATATTTTTCAGTTTAACTGTAAACCTGTTGATAGCAGCTACAAGAGAATGAATAAACATAAATAAGAAATAGACAAGATAAAACAGTTAGTCTAATTTGTACCTAATAATCTGCACCATTAGAATACCCATGTATATTTGGGATTTATAATATACCATTAATATGGATGAATTTCTTTTGATCTACAGTTTAATAGTTATAAATTTTTCAAAAAAATAACAATACACTCTGATTTTGGATGCTAACTTCTGAGAGAAAAAAATACAGAAAAAAGGATTTTGCACAGCATATATAAGTGTTTATATAAATGGCATATTTGATGTTCAGAAAGCAGTGACTCACCATTATTTTCTGTAATTAAATACATTTCTGGTTTAATCAAGTGAAATGACAAATGAGTTTCAGATAAAATCATTAGGAAAGAAAAAGATGATGTTTTTAAAACTTATTTTAGCCAAGATTGTGTTAGTGTATATAAAAGAAAGTTTTGTTTTGTTCAGTTGAGGAAAGAAAGAAAGAAATTTGCTTTCCTAAGAAAATCTGCATTGAATAGAGATTATATTGCATTTTGTAAGCTAATGTGAAGCCAATTATACACTGATTTAATGAGTATTAACCAAAGTTTGTATGTATGTGTGTGGGCGCATATGTGTGTAGTGGATATATGTATGTGTGCGTGTGTGTGTGAATACAATAGATCTATATGTATGTGTGTGATATTCTAACACTTCAAGAAATTGTTGAAGTTGAACTGTGTGGGTAAATGTGATTGGATGAACAGAAAGAATAGTTCCTTAGTTACAGACATAATTGTAATATGCTTATGCAGAAAGAATGAAAATGAATGGCCAAATCTCTAGAATCTTTGTCCTCCAGATTTAACATACTTGAAATCCTCCTATTGATCTCTAAAAGACAACTTTAATAGAAGTTATTTTCAAAAAATTATCAATATGGCTTCTCTGTGCAATTTTGAATGTGTAGATGTATGGTCTGGTATACAAAATAAAAAAATCAATAATAACTCTTTCCTAGAAACTTTGTCAAAAACCTCTTCTGTATACTCTGTTATTAAAATAATAAAGAAATATTTCAACATATGCAAACATAGATTATTTCAATGCAGTCTAAAGATACAAATATAACTGTTTTCAAATTCTCTGTTGCACGGATGAAGCCAACATGAGTCTGAGCCAATTTGCTGAAATTCAGGCATGTTATTATCGACTCACCTATTTGCATGGACTTCTTCTTTTCTTCCTTATTTCTAAAGAATGACTGCAGCATGAACCGCTCCGTGTTGTCTGATGGAGAAATTACAATGATTGATGACAAACAGGGGGGAGTCTGGGCAGACAAGCTTTAATCTAGAAAGCAGAGGGAGGCTTCATTTGTTTTGCATCTTGAATGAGATCCTTTTGTGTATGCAATGGAAGTTTACAGTGTGCTGTCACTATTTTTATTCTAAATCATCATTAGTGTGTAATTTGATAATAAAGTATTAATTTTGAGGGGGGAAGGGTAAAGGCCATTTACACTTTTTAAAAATATCTTTGGAAAAACAATTCATATTTCACGAATTGTTTTTCAACCTTTATAAGAAAAGCTTTTATAAATAAAAAAGAACACTGCATTCAAACATTATAAAAACATCCCACACCAACCATTAAGTGAATCATCATAGTATGTCCGGTAGCGCTGACACAATTATACAAGAATCCCAAAAGACCCCATATAATTTTGGGGGAGCGAAAAAAGCATTTTTTCCAAAAATAGAAAAAAACATCATTCTTAAAAAGATTTTTGCGACCCCAATAATCTTCATGGGACCCCCAGAGGTGTGGTTTCTCTGGTTTACAATACTTCATTTAATAAAAAATTGCTGTAAACTTTTTGACCTGATTTTGCCTGCTGGAATATAGGAAATGTGTAGGGTAAACCAGGGCACAGTGCATTGGGGGACAGTTAATCATTATAATTCTTTTACAAATGCGAATACACAACAGGATGGCTACTACTTCCTCTTCTCAAGTCAGCAAATCCGCCATCCTATTTTGTGAAAGACTTGCCTGCTTTAGCATTGCTGTACAGTATGCATGGTAAGGGACCTAATTTTAAGCCAAATGGATTTAGATTTAAAGATTTGGGTATAGTTGTACTTTTTAATTATAGAATTAATAGAATGTGGAATAAGGGTTGATCCAACCCTTATTCCACAGGTTTCATAGAAAATAAAGAACCTTTTTTTTAAGGCTGGAAAAACTCAAGTCTTACTCTTTTGTGTTTCCTTAGGTAGAGGACATTGCAGAAATTCTGTTTGAGCCAGAGTTGGCATCATATCAAAGCCAATTCAAAATGGGGGGAACAGTCTGAGTGGGACACCACTATGAATTCTCTGTCGACATGAGAAAATATTCTGATTCCCTGACATAAAAAGTCAATTCTTTTAATTAAAAATGATACTGTGAATTCATGCCAGCTAACTTAGAGAGATATTACTTTCTTATCTTAATAGAACATATTTCACAGCCAGCAGAGTTGAACTTTCTTTTTTTCACCCAAATATATTAATAAAATTAGCTTCTACCTACAATTAACTTTTTCTGATCCACTGTGCCCCGGTTTCCCCTATATGTCTCTGCTACTATTTCATTTGGAAAAGCAATACTTGTACACCATTTTTAGAACATATCTACAAGGTGTACTGATGCACATTTGCAAGGTTCTATGCCAAAAGGTGTTTCTGGTGGCGCTAAGAGTCCCCAAAAACAAACAAAAATTCCATTAAAATGAATTTCCAAAACTTCCATAAATGTTTTTAAAAGATATCTTGAAAAGAGCACATGTTTGCAAGCAAGAAGGGGTGGTCATTTGGCCGATATGATTTTTCACATATGATGTAAAAATCATTCACTGCTTAGATTCATTTAATACATTTTGTTCTAAAGTTACAAAGAAAAAAATACCTGTTCAGCTTATTTTGCCCCCAGTGCCAGCCTTCAGAGCTGCGGTGCCCAATTGGAAACATTTTTTGCGGGCCCCCAAATTCACGGCTAAGGTTTGTAAAATCTTAGCGATATGAATAAAGTTTATTATAGATTTTATATCTCTGTGATAGAATGGGATGCAATTAGAATCGGCACTTTAAAATTTCAGAGAAATACATTTTTATGCTGTTCTCTAATTAATTAACATATTATGTATTTCAAGTACAGTAAAATAAATTAAAAATTCAGTATAATATAAACATTACTGACTTTTCAAGAATTCAGAAGAAAATTAAAATCATTGCTGTTCTCTGTAAAATCTGAAATGTTGTGTTAGGTATATGTTCTAGTGTGTTGTGTGTATTTGACATGACTGGAGTAGATTACTGGGGCTCAATTTGAAGCAATTGGTCCAATTGGCTTAAAGTCAGCCCTGTTTGCACCACCCTGTATTTGGAAAGTTCTACTGTCTCAGAGACATGATATGTGTCTTCAAGCAGTTTGCACCCTGAGCGACTGCTCGCGTTGCCAGTATCTTGCCCTGGCACTCATATTACCTTGTTACCATAGTCACTGATCAGCCAAAAGCTGATACTTTTGACAGGTGAACAATCTGTAAAGACAGATTTTGCTTGTAAATTATATATTTGGCTTCTGACCACCAAATTAATTGTGTAATAAAGGATCTGTTAAGATGCTACATTTTTACATCTTGCAAATGCAGCATATAATACGTATGTCTTGTACATTGCATTTTACACATTTTCACATATTTACCATCTGACACAAATTCTAAATTAATGAATTATTAAAATTTTCGAAATGTCTCTTTTGCATTTTATTGCTTTTTAAAATAATTTCTTCCAACTTTTGAACATCAAGAAATGAAGTTGTTTTATTAGCAGGGAAATAACAAGAATAACACATTTTAATGTAACTGACAAAAAGAAGCATCACTCTCTCACATCTTTCATATGTTTCTAGTCTTCTCCTTTCTTTTCTGCTTTATTATTATGTTAGAAGTTATGATGCAAAATAGAAATCAAAAATGAAAGAGATGTATATCTCTGAAAGCATGTTAAACCTAAAGTCAACAGCATGGAGGCCATTTATACTATCAATATTCATAATTTATAAATTAATAAAATTTTAAATTCCTAATAGAGAATTTGGAGCATTTGTTAAGCCCAGAAAAATTGTAGTAGACATCATTTAAATTGTTCCGTCTATAAATTATTCTATTGTTAATCTACAGATTAGAAAGTTAAGGAATATAGAAGGGATTCTTTATGAAAATGTTTAGCTTGACATGCTAAGTAAGAATTTTACAATATAATATAATGCTGCCAGATTATTAGAAAATGTCAACCAAAACTGTCAACATAGGTTTCTTTAGTTTTTAAGTTGGTCTGGCTGGATGACTTGCTGGCTATCCAATGGCCATACCAATGGAGCTAGAGGGCTGACAATTTAAGCATTTACTCTTTATTATGTCTAGAAAAAACGTTTTTTTAAACCCCCTCCTCTAAATAGGTTTTTAGTGGGAGGTTCAATTTGCAATGTAAGTTTATGCTAAATTGGTCTCTTAGTTTGTTTCTGGCAGTGTTCACACTTGTTTTGTGTAAATTCAGACTTGTTAGTGATCACTGCCCAACAAAAGGTGAGAGAAGTAACTTATTCATTGATAACTCCTTTTCCCAATTTTTTTATTGAACATAGCAAAATATGTTGGTTACGTGATGGTTTCTATTGAGTAACTAACCAGACCTGTCCTCATTTGTATTGAGTTATAGTTATTTACTAAGCTTAGTATATTCTGTTTTGTATTATGTTATCAATTTGACATGAACGATTATTGATAGCAACAAGAAAAGAAATAGAAAGATTTGCAAACTGACTGTTGATTTTAATTAGCCTGTGTTGCGCTATGTCCACATAATTTTACTTGTAAAAGACAAACATACACACTCACACACTTTAAAAGCTCATCAAAACTAGTACAATATATGCATGCACAAAAAATAAGCATGAAAGAGATTCTGAGGTGCATCTTTGTTACCTGATTGATTAAAGCCGTAATATTTGGATGTGTTTATATTATAGAAACAAAAACATTATTGTCATAACATAGATATATATGGATAGCAATAGCATTAAAAAAGTGTTTGAAGAACAAAATCTTTTTAAAATATACTCATATTTGTTCAATTAGATTTTGAAATATCTCTCAGAAGCACTTTTGTCTGATTTGTTTTCAAACTGTCAGTTAGACATTTTGTATCACTCTTCAAGTACAAAGAATATTTTGGTTATCCAAAGTATCTCCTCATATCAGATTCTGTAAATCCTATTTGCACATAAATATGCATGTTAACTCTCAAATTCATAAACCAATTGAAACTGACAGTGGAACTCTTCAATGAATAGCATAAAAACTAGAGGAACTCTTCTGTGAAAGGGAGTTAATTTCAATCAGAAATTATTTCCCTTGAAATTGACTTTCTATGTTTGTATGAATTTAAGAGTTAATGCATACACACACACACATAGACAGACCCCTAACAAATCGGTTTGTATATTTTAGATGTATAGGCGTACTTACAATTCTTAGTAAAGGCTATGATAAGAAGTAAAAAAAGATGCAGTAATTTGGACAAAACATTTCACCAACATTTGACGTATTTAACCAGTTATACCAATCATTTTTACAGGTTTTAAATAGTTTTCAAGATCATCAGTAACCCTTCTAAGTTAAAAAATTGAATTTTAACATAACAGAATGGAGATAAAAAGGAATAGAGTGAGCACAGGAAGGATCCGATACATTACAAAAAAGTTAATTTTAACACCTTTATACAGCTTCAAAATTGACAAAATTTGGAACAAAGATTTCTGATTTTTGTCCATAATTCTTCAATATTCAATCTCTTTTGATTTTTGTATTTGTTGTATTTATATAAACTTTAATCCAATTTCTGTCAATTTTGAAGCTGTATAAGTATGTTAAAATGAAATCTTTGCAATGTATCAGATACTTTTTTGCACTCACTATATATTCATTTAATAGACAAACAAAATGATGAAGCCTGATTGAACTTAATTTCAATTTGGGCTAAGAACAAAATCCTCTTTTAAAAAGGAAAATTATATCTGTTCAATTGATCCACTAAAAGTACGTTTCTGAAATTGAAATGAGTAACCTCACTTGGCGGTCGCCTTTTCCATTAAATTAAGAAATCGGTCCATACAAGATAATTTATTGAACTATATGTTTTAAATTTTTTGGCTAGGCATTAGAGAATGTGTATGAAATAATATAAGTGATCAACAAAAATGTCTATATTGTCTACATAGGTGTATGAGCCAAAAAAAGATTCGGGCAAAATGTGTAAATCTTGGGAAAATCAGTTTAATTTGGGCAAAACTGTGGAAAATTTCAACCAAACCAAGATTTTTCTCCTTTATAGAAAGAGATCTCAAACACTCTTGATTGTCTATAACATTGAGAAGAGTCATTAACGTTTGCACCACTGGAGAAAGAGACCGATAAAAAGAGACTCTCTCTACTTATGGATATCACATATTACACCTGAAGAAGGCCATAGAATGAATCCGCAGAAACGTTGTGTCAACAGCAAAGATGGGAAGAAGAGATTAGATTGGCTGAACAAAAGTTGGTATCAAAATGTCTATAGTTTATGAATGAAATAGTATTAAGCTCTGGTTTTTGTTTGCAAACTGATCATGGTGGTTTTACAGTGAAAGTGCTATTTTAGAGCACAACTTGGTTGAGAAAAATGTTATGACTATCAAATGACTGCAACACAATGAGTAGATCAATCAAAAAACCTCAGTCTTGATCACATTACTTTATCCAAAATTATTTTTAAAATGAGTTATCCACACTTTCATCCAGGATCGGCTTTTATTCTTTTATCTGTTTTTGTCATTTGTCATGGAATGTTTATATAATGTTTTAGCTAAAATAGAAAGATGCTCTTAAACATAAATTTACTTATCAGTAAATATTTAGGAAATAAACCTAGGTACATTCCTTTAATGAATTGCTTTATAGCATAGGCCAGGGGTGGCGAACCTATGACACACATGCTCATATTGGCACACAAAAACATTTCATTGGCATGTAGGAGATATAATATAATGATTTTATTAAAAACAAACAAAATTGGTAACCTTTAATTTATCAGCTGTCACCTCAGGAGTGGATGCATGGGATCAGTGATACATGGCTCAGTGTTACATGTCCCAGTGATACACTGCTTCAAAAGAAAGAAAAGAAAGCAAAAATGTTCATTATTAGTAACAATTGACCATTTATTCAAAAATCTCCATGGGTATGTGAGAGAATTCTGTTTAGAAGATTATCGCCAATGAGGGAAGATGCTCTCAAAAAGGTTTGCCACCCCTGGCATAGGTCCTACTTTGTCTGTCTCTTATTCATATTAGCTTTTTATTAATAATATACTTGAAATAGGTTTTTTTTTTACAGCAGTTAATTGCATCATTAAGCAAGTTTCAGTGTAGTTGGGCTGGGTTTAAACTAATAAGAAAAAATGGTGGTTAAATTTGGTATGTCCAACATCAGAATAAAGATTATTTAAAAAATATTTATATTCTCGGATGTGACCGTCTTTTCACTTAGGCTGTTCCATGCTTTTGCCACTCTTGCAGCGAGGAAATTTTTTCTAACACCAGTGGAGGTCTGAATTTGTAGTTTATGGCTGTGTCCTCTGGTTTTACTGCAGATAGATGAAGTCAGCATTTTCTTATCAGGGCATTTTGAGCAATGAACGTCAGTATCCACTCTATGTATGTTCCGGATTCTATAGACCTCTAGTAGGTCAGCACGTTTTCTTCTGTATTCAAGGGTCTCTAGATTAAGTTGTTTTAATCTTTCAGTGTAGGATATATCTCCTAATCTCGGAATAGTCTTGGTGGCTCTCCTCTAAACTCTTTCTATGGCGTCTGAGTTGTACTTCAGGTTAGGATGCCATATGCAAGAAGCAAACTCCAGATGGGGGTGTACCAGAGACTAATGATAATGAAATGATATTTATTCATTAACATCACTACATTGAAGATCAATACCAGAATGAAATATGTTAGCTATTATCCAGCAAATATTTTTTTCCATCCAATTTTTACATGTAATTTCTCATTTGATTGTTTGTAGTAAAATGACATTTATTTACTCAACTTTGATTTACTCTAAAAGTACATCACAAATAAAACACCTTTTTTGGGGGTGGGAAATTAAGTGTATTTAATAATTCTTGTCTCACAGATTGCATTTATAAAAAAAGATGAAAAACAATTGCTCTATAAGTAAATAATAATGAAAGGTTGCCCAATCCAAATGAGTAGCTACTTCTTTTTGGAAATGATGATGATCATCTGCTGAACTTTATGGCGTTACTCAATTTTTTTCTTTGTATTTATGAGATTAAGCGAGTTCCTTGTCTGCCCGCTTTGTCATTTCGGTTGCCTTCACATTTGCTTTATTTTCATTTTCTTTATTTTTGGGAAGCCTAACAAAGACTTTTTTCAGTTTAATAATGGAGAGAGAAGATCTAGATTTCCCTGGAGATGCTGACTTGCACTGAATAAATGATTATTTTGTAACTGATAATTTTTGCAAGTGATTAGAATAAAGATTAGAATTAAGTCGAAAGCTCTGCCGCTATTTTGGTAGAGATTTTATTCTGTTGTCTAAATAAAATTACAAGTCATAATAATAAGAAGTATTCAGATTATTTGCAATACTACAAAGTCTGGTTTCTCAAAGTGTATTTCTGAAATCCGTGGGTTGTTGGTATCTTCTCCACAAATTGACAAATTAAGTATGGTGGTAGTTGCCTTCTCTTTAAATTTAGCATAATCATATGACTTTTGTAAGTTGGGAAATGTAGTTTTTCATTGTTCATGGTGTAAACTAGGGTTTCCCAAGCTGGGGTAAATTTACTCCCAGGGAGTAAATTTTGCCTACCTAGGGGGTAAATTTGCGGATTCTGGATTTGTACAAATTTTTAAAAAAATCATAATTCAATAACTAACATTGTTATATGCTATTATCATTGTTATTCAAACTTAAAAAAATAATGTTAAAAACAGTATTTTAAAATTCCCCCTTTGCCGGTTGCTTTGTTATGTTAGAATTGTAAACTCAAATTACTGCACAAAACAGGGTGGGGGTAAATTTACTTTTGAAAAATTGCCCGGATTTAATGAGATGAAAATGATTCGGAAACCCTGGTGTAAACACTAGCTAAAAAGTTTGATTTATTCTTGTTTTAGCATCTGAAATTTTATTCCTTCAGATAAATTATGGTTAACATGTTTCATCTTCATTGTACTTATGATCAAACTAAATTTCATGTGTTTTGGTTTTAATTGCTGACTCTTTGAAACTGGGGTCGGCAACCTTATTGTCTGTGCAGGCTATAAAAAAGCCTGAAATATGGTAATTATCCATTTAAATACATCTAGTTATCAGGGCTGCTGAAAGGGGTTGTAGCTAGTGCATTGCACCGGGCCCCCAGAGGACCAAAACGGGCCTGAGAGTTAAACTTATAAGTTGATATGATATGTCCATTAATAAAATAGGTTGGCTATCATTTACCGATGATCAAATATAATATGGAATGCTAAAATAGTTATAGCAGATGTAAACAGGATGGCTAAAGGAGTGCTTATTGTGTATCCATGAGGGTGTTTGTTGAGTGTGTAGAGGTGCCCCAAAATAGCTTTGCATCGCCTTATAAAACTTTTCCTGGAGGCCCTGCTAGTTATATTTTGCCTCAAATCAATGAATAACATATGCTTGAAAATCATTTGTGCTTAACCAAGAATACTAATTATGTAGATTTAAGGTGTACATCAAACGCACAAAAAGAGGTTGGGACAAACACTGACTCAGTTCAGTGCGAACAGTCACTGGATAGATCAAATACTCCAATGCCGGAACAAAAACTCGAACGGGACACCTCCTGGACATTCACCGGTTCGCCTGGATCAACACTCATTAAGCTCCTTGGAATGACAACAACATTGTATGAGTCCTAAACACAACTCTCTGTTTGATCATCGTTTCTCCTTTTTATTGGCCAGAACAGCAGGGGAAACATCTGTATGTGGCAAGAGTAAAGCATTAGTATCCCGGATGTACTGTGAACGCTTTTGGTTTAAAAGAGCCATCATTGAGCACATTTGACGCAAATGCAAGCAACACAATCTCTAATCAAAGAACTCAATTTAGTCACAATTTGCTTTAATCAAGGCATCTTTTTAATCTATTAAAATTACACAAAAAATCTTGAAAACATAATAAGTAATCATAGCATCGCAATATTTCCTTGTGGGCCGGTCAAAATTCCTTGGTCGGCTAGATCTGGCCCACAGGCTGTAGGTTGCTTACCCTTGCTCTAAAAGCTCATATAGTGATGTAAAATTGTTATAGTAAGAGTTTGTATGAAACAAATATATTACAAAAACAATACATTTTTATATCTTATTCTGAAAATTCTTATGAGTAGTATTTACTCATAATTTGTTATCATCAGCAAAAACTAACAGAAGAAAACATTGGATTTCAACATTGTCAAATCATTAAATCTCTGTTCATTCATACAACAAAGAATAAACAAACCAAACTAAATATCTAGGATAAAGCAAAGCAAAAGATTAAGAAAATAACAAAGTTTCTAGAGGGAATTCAACCATTCTTGATATGTCTGGTCACACTGTGCTTATTGTGTATTCGTGGTAAGTGGTAGTAATTAATCTGGCAGCCATTCTTAGTTGTAATCATTTATAAGCTCTTAGCCAACAGTAACGAGTCAGCTATCTCTTGCTCTCTCAATAAGGGTGACTTATTTGACTGAGATTTCACTGCCTTCTTTTGGCAATGATTTTAATGATCAAATTGGCCTCTCACTGACTGGAGCATAACTAGAGCTAGTGGAGGTGAGGAGGGGGTGTTTTAGTCCTTTAACCAGAAACCATTTCTTCAAGAAGCTATTTGTAATCACATAAGTATTACAGATTTTACACATTTTGGACAAACCATTTGCAGGTTTGTCGGCTATTGTTACCTTTCCCATTTTAAAATGGCCACCATTCCAGCTGCATGGTTAGTGTTTTTAGGGATAGTGTTTTTAGGGTTTGTATTTTTAGGGTTAGTATTCTTAGGATTATGGTTAGTATTTTTAGGGTTAGTGTTATTGTCGTCTGCTTCTTTGATTTTAAATTTGTCATCAGTGTCTGTTATATCATGCAGAAGCAGCTAGTATGGTGGCCATTTTAAAATGGAAAAGGTAATGATTGGCAGTTTGTCTATTAGAACCTATATGGTGTATGCATATAAAATATTTGTATGTGTATAAGTGAGAGAAAAGAGTATTGAAATATATGTTATACAAAATAAATATTGAAATAAATATTGAATGAATAAAAGGTCATTAGTTGTGCCTTGGTGGTTTAAATGCCTTTATTTATATTGGAAAGTCATAATACTTATTGTATGGAGATTACATTCTTTCACTTATTCTGTTTGGTATATGGAATTTTGAATGATCAGTCAGTTCACCTTTGCCTGAGTGTTGTTTCTGTATGAATAAGTAATGAACTACTGCACTTAGATCTAATATGAATTTAACCATCAAATGGTCACATGATCTGTAAATGTCCACATTGCCTTCTCTCATATGAAGAAATTATATATTTATAAACTTACAATTACAGATATAGTTAAGTTCATTCACATGACTTTTTTTACAATGATAGTTTGCTGTTAACATCTTTGGTTGGATCTAAGATTTCTGTCTCTTGTATGTGCAGTTGCACAGATTGTGCCCTTGATAGCCTTGTGGTTTGATTTTTTGCATGTAACTCATTTTTCTTAAACATTATTCAGTTATTCTGAAATTAATTGAGAAAACTGAGCTCTGTATATGCACAAAGATTAGATGTAATTAATCCTGTCATGTTTGAGAAGTGCCAACACTTGTACCCAATAGTCATACACACACACATACATGTACACATTTACCTAAGTAAATCAATAAGTCTGCAGCCTAATGACGAAAAGAAAAAAGCATTTATTTTACACAAAATATATTCATTTTTCTACTTAATATCCTGCTTTGCCAATGCACTTAATTCAGTGGTGAATATTAATCACATAGATCAAACCTTATACAGTGAAAATTTCAGATCTGAATTAAGCTAAAAGCTTGTGTCAGGCTGACGACTTAGTGATACACCCTCGTCTTTTTATATATGGGTAATTAATTTCATCATTCTCTTATTTGA
>VCCN01004508.1:3052230-3062289 GCA_006491835.1 Architeuthis dux | reverse complement strand
AAGTTTATAAAGCAATAATACAACCACATTTGGAGTATTGTGCAGAGGCTTGGGCTCCATGAGCTAGACATGGAAATTGGAATTTAATTTTGAAATTGGAGACTGTACAGAGAAAATTTACCAGTGTTCATATCATAATGTTTACAAAGATCTATTTAAAATCCTGTAGATAGCTAATTAGGTTTTATTGAAAAAATGTTGATTCACTATGACAAATTCAAAAGAAGCAAATGGCGTGAAGTTTGTTTAAAGTTGAATGGCTTAACGAAATAGTCGAAACTGCTAGACCGAAAGTCATGAAGCCATGAATGTTTAGCTACAAGAAATATTTATGTATGATTTGGAAACTGGAGTTATCTGTTTGTATTGTCGTGATGTGAAAGTTACTGTGGAATGAAGTGGGATTATATCTGGAAATTTGACTTTTAAAGCGTCATTTGGCAAGTAAATCACATTTGGATGGTGTACAAAAGCTCAGGCAACAAAGCAAAATTATCTTGAAACAATTTCAAGTTTAGATTTGCATGAGCATTCACTGCCCACATACTTCTGTCTTTGGGGGAAAAAAATTGCACAACATAATATTCTTGCATACACTGACGTCTAAAAATTAGAGGTAACATTGGTCTCTGAATTATAATTTCTAGTGAATTGTATACATGGTTGGTATTCCTGCATCTGTGAATCTTATTTAAAATGATTTGTAGATTTGACTTCATTGTTTTTTCTTTGCAGTAAAATAACTGTAGATATAATATTTTATGCTTTTCATGAAATATCTAAAAGTGAATAATGATATGAAATGATTGTGTTAAGTAAAAAGATTTTAGAAACCATTATATTGGATTCCTGATATACCCTTCTTAATATTTTTCTTTTTTTCTTTTTGTGAAGAGAACAACAGCATATCGAATTCATATCAAGTTCGTATTAATCCATATTCATCTGTTTACAATGTAAAAGCAAAGTTCAATGTCATCATCATCATCATCGGCCATTATAAATCCACTGCTGGACAAAGGCCATTCCCATCTCCTTCAATAACGACCTAGATTGTGCTAACCGCTGTCACATCTTACCGGCAAACTGTTCTATCTCATCCCTCATGTGTCTGATCTTTTCCTACTGTGTTTATGTCCCATGGGCACGAATCGGTTAGTCTTTTCCCCTATTGTCATCTCTTCTTGCTGCTTAATTATTTGTATAATATCCTTCACTCTAGTCCTCCCTCTGATCCATGTTGATCTTTTTCTATCTCTTAGAGTTATCCCTAGCATTGCTCATTCCATGGCTATCTATGCTATTCTGATTTGGTTTTTCCATGGCTCTCTGGGCTATTCTAAATGGGTTTTCAGTTCACTTTGTTAATTTCCTTGTTTCGCATCCGTAAATGGAAAGTAAATGTAAAATCTGTCTTGTTTACAATGTAAAAGTTATTTCCAAGTTAAACCTAGAAATAACTTTTTACTGCTACTTTGGGAATTGAACTTGTAAATATTCTTTGACATTGATGCTAACCACAAAATTTGATTATCACAGATGGTCAGCAATTCAAAGAAGTTAACCAAGCCAAATGATTTGCTTCAAAAGACCTTGTGACAGCTAACCAAATCTGGCAACAGGCTCCATAAACCAGAATCAAACAGCATTGTTTCATACCCATTCACAAGTTTTACAAAGGATATTCTAACAGACCAGCAGAAATTCCAAATGATGAAAGGAAAGAACCTTTGTTCAAATATATAACAAAAAATACAACTCTGCACTAGCTGTTTGTTTTTCTTTTGTGTTGAGTAAAGAGATATGCAAAATTCATGTCAGAAAACATTGAATAATAGCAGAAATGTTTACTGCTTTGAATTATGTTTAAGAGGTAACCATGTGAATAATTACTTGATACTTGTTCGGATTTATATCTTAATCTAATTTCATCCAACGGTCTAAACGATGTGCAACGGTTAAAACAATTAGGTATGACTACATTGTTGGAACACAGAATGCGAGGAGATCTGATAGAAACTTTCAAAACTTTGGATGGTTTTAATAATTATAGTAAACCGTTTTTTAATCTATCAAACAGAACAAACAACTTAATTTCTAGACCAAAAAATTAACAAACGTAGACATTTGGGGGGAAAAGGGTGAACAATTATTGGAATAAGTTGCCAGAACATGTTAGAGAAAAAAATTGCGTTAATAGTTTCAAAAATAGATTGGATGGATTCTGATGTAATGAAATTATAAATGAACTAAAAGCTTAGTTTCTGGAACTTTCCATGAAATTTTCAATAGATTATAATTTTGTAAAAACAAATAGTAATTTCTATAAAGTGTTAAATTGTTCAGGACAGGGACTTTCACGGTCGGGTATGGGGGTAAAATTAATTAAAGTAAAATGTTCAGGCGGACAGGGGTCTCTCCTCAGGGATTTAAACCTGACCGGAGACTTCATTGTTATGTTCCGAATAAACCTAAGTGTTAACTGTAGGAGATTGAATTTTTTCTTCTTACCAATTTCACTAATATTTTATTAATCGACTAAAAGTAATTCTTGTATTTTTAAATGTTGACTATTATTATATTATATATTTAGATGCCCAGGGAGGCATTACATGTAAATAAATAATCCATATATTTTTCATTTGAGTACTAATAATCAATTCACATATACAATGTTATTTGTGTATACCTGTTTTGGGGGAGAAGTACATAATGCTACAATATGAAATATTGTGAAAGAAAGAAACAACAGGTCTGGTTTGTCACTCACTAGAAACCGTCATGTGACCAATGTCTTTTGGCAGCATGCAGTGTTGGGGGTGATTAATTAAAAAATTGGAAAAAGTTAATTCTCTCACCTTTTTTTGGCAGTGATCACTAAAAAAGTCTGAATTTTCGAAAAACAAACAGACACAATCTAAGGGATTAATTTAGCAAAAACTTACACTGCAAATTGAACCCACTAAAAACCTATTTCACTCCCACAGTGAAAGAAATGTTTTTTCTAGATATAATAAGGAGTAAATGCCTAAATTTTCAACTCTCTAGCTCCATTTTCGAGTTTGAAGATAAATTGGCAAAAGATATAAATTTAGATATACAATATCTAAATTGTCAACACTGAAGAGAAGTAACTGAAATAACTCAAAGTCATAGTTTCGTACTATGGACGGAACATTATTTTATATGATTATTATGGCAGGCTGCTCAACACACCATAAAGTCTGCACCTAGTATCAACAAAATTTCAAACAAAGTCCAGTTAAACCAATTCTGTCTGGAAGACTGTATATCATCAATCAGCCTGTGTGGCCTAAACTTTACAAAAATTAAAACCCCAGAATTGAGAATCCGACTGATGGTGTTGGAATTAAAAACTCTGCTTCTAAGTTACAGTAATTGTTTTTATAATGTAGTTTCTCCAGAATTTCCTAAAGTTAAATAAAAGAGGAGGGTATACACATCAGCCTGTTAATAATAACAAGTCTGGTTACTCATTCAATAGAAACTGTCACATGACCAATGTCTATTAGCAGCAAGCCATGTTGGACGTGATCAATTAAAAATTGGAAATGATCAATGAATAAGTTACTTCTCTTGCCTTTTGTTGGCTCACTAAAAGATCTGAAGTTTAAAAAAACAAGCGTGAATGCTGCAGGACACAAAACTTATTCTTAGAGTTCTGCATGGTTCTTGAACAAACTCTCTGAATAAGAAATCTTATGCCTAAGTATAACAATTATGTTCTGTAAAAATTGGCACAATGCCATAATAGTGGGGTACCCAGTGAAGATCAAACTCACTACAATAATGAATGGTCTGCAAACCAACATGCTATGGCAGACACCCACAATCACATTTTTGGGGCCAGTGCGAGGATTTCTTGCATCCTGGTCAAGACTGAAAATTTGCGCTCCCGATTGCTTGAACTTCTTTTGAATTTTCCTCCTGAAAGGTCAGTACTGCACCCCTCAGAGGTCTTCACTCTAGGTGTCTGCCTAGTTTGGCCTAATAGGTAGCACCGGCCCTGATAATTTTATAACTGATAACATTTTTAGAACATTTTTATTTTAGTGTGAAAAAAAGTATACAGTTTGTATATATCAGCACACATTGTAACAATCATATTTACACAATGTCTAAGGCTTTAAACCTCATAATTCTTCTTAAAATCATTTACACCTGTTGATAGCACTACATTTTCTGGTAATCTATTCCAAAGTGCTACCACTCTATTGCTAAAAAAGAATTTTATGACATTCAATCAACTTCTATTTGCTTCTACCATATATGTGTAGCCTCCCAGTCCCTTGTACCCCCTTCTAGTAAAAAATACATCAGGATTTACTACTTCTAAACCATGCATAATCTTAAACATTTCTATTAAGTCTCCCCGATTCCTTCTATTTTCTAACAATGTTAACCCTAACACTTTTAGCCTATCCTCATAACTCATACTTTTTAATTCTGGTACTAACTTAGTTGCTTGTCTCTGGACCTTTTCTAAAAGACTTTTATCTCTCTCCAAGTATGGTGACCAGGCCTGTGCACAATACTCTAGGGGTGGATGGACATTAGTCTTATATAGTATAAGGAACGAGTCCTTGTCTATATATAAAAAGGTATGCTTAATCTCTCCTAGTACCCTGGCCGCCTTAGCCGCAGCACTGGAAATATACCTGGAGAATGATAGTTTATCAGTTACTATGATACCAAGACCCTTTTCATCATTTACAATATCTAGTATATTTCTGTAATACAGTAATCGTAAAATGGATTTCTATTTCCTACATGTAACACCTTACATTTATCTTCATTAAAAGCTAATAACCATTCTCTTGACCATAGCATTAATTTATCTAGGTCCTCCTCTACTCTTACTTGGTCAACAGGCGACAAGACTAGGTGGTACAATTTGGTATCATCTGCAAAGATTTTACATTTGATAGATATTGTATCTGGTAAATAAATATTAAAAATAGTACTGGTCCAGCAATGGCCCTTGTGGCACACCACTACTTACACACCTCCACTGAGATTTAGAACCGTTCACACAGACTCTCTGTTTCCTACACTGCAGGAAGTCTTCCAGCCAACAAGTTAGTTTGTCAGCTATGCCACATCTTTGCAGTTTGTAGATCAGTCTACAATGAGGAACTGAGTTGAAGGCTTTCTTGAAATCTAGGTATAACGCATCAAAAGGAACACCCTCATCATACAATTTAGTCCACTCTTTGAGTGTAGTAAGTAGATCTCGCCCCTCTAAAGCCAAGTTGTTCATCACACAGTATATCTTTATTTTCAATGAATTTAACTATACCTTTCTTCACAGGTTAGGCCTAATAGGTAGCCCTGACAATTTTATAACTGATAACATTAGCAGAAAAAATTAATATTATATTCATGAGTGTATCACAACTGAAAAAGTTTTGTAGGTACTATTTTTAACAGAACATGATTTGTGTCCTATGACATTGGAACCAATGGAGGTTTACAAAAAGTCACAGTGAAGTAGGGAGAGATATTGAATGTTGATGGGTCTTTGTAATATTTTTAACCTAGCTTTGCCAGCAAATCTTTGATTGCTTATATTGGACACCTTGGTATTTCTTAATAACTTCTTCAATTCTTTAATTTATGATGTGCTATCAGTTTGAGGGCAAGTTGATTATAAGCACTGGTCTACTTGGCATTCTAGTATATTCAATACAAGAGAAAAAACTGTCCACTTGGTAATATCACTTAAGAACAGCATTATTTATTTGGTAAGACATCTGTCACTGTAAACCAGTTTCTGTCTGAAAAGTATTGCAATTTGTTTGTTTTGGCTTTTGTAGAAATATATGGGCCCCAAAAGAGCTCTGTTCTGTTGAGATGATTTAGATTGAATACTTATGAGGTTTTAGTGGGTTGGTTCATAGATGTTAAGAATTCATAATTCAGGATTGCATTTTATAGAAAATCTTGAAAGGATGCCCACACACATGGATGTCCACTAAAGGATAATGGTGCAGTACAATTGTTTTATATAACCCCAACTTAATGTTCCCATATAAAAAGACTGTACTATTCACAGGTGCTCACTCCGTGGCATCACCCCGGGGTCAGGTCATGTGTCTCCGTCAACAGTCAAGTGCACCATCTTACATCTAGATAATACAGTGGGTTGTACTTGCTTGCACTATATAATTGTGTAACAGGGTTGCCACTAAGATATATTCCGAATATACACTACTCCCCCCCCAGATATATTTGCTTTTGCCAAGCCCCCCATGGAAAAGTGGCAGTGTTTGCCCATGCCCACAAAAATGCAGCCTAGTTATTCATCTTAGAAATACTGGTATGAAAGACAGAACATATCTCACCGTTCATTGTTCAAGTAGATGTTTTGTCAGGTGTAAAATACATTTTTACATAAGCAAAAAATATATTTAGATTGGATATTCAATTTGAGATTATTTTCATTTGAAAAATTTACAATTTATAAATAGCCAGAATGAAATCATGAAGCCTTGATTTGGAAAGCCGACTTAAAGAATATACACAATTCCAACATTGTGCATGAAACATTTTTAGAACATTTTATTTTAGTGTGAAAAAGAAAGTATACAATTTGTATATACAAGCACACATGATACAATCATATTTACACAATGTCTAGGGCCTTAAACCTTTGCGGTGGTGTAATAAACATAATTCTTCTTAAAATCATTTACATCTGTTGATAGCACTACATATTCTGGTAATCTATTCCATAGTCCCACCACTCTATTGCTAAAAAAGAATTTTCTGATATTCAATCTACTTCTATTTACTTCTACCGTATATGTCTGGCCTCCCAGTCCCTTGTACCCCCTTCTAGTAAAAAATACATCAGGGTTTACTACTTCTAAACCATGCATAATCTTAAACATTTCTTGTTTTTATATATATACTTGGGGTACTTTTTCTCTCCCAATGATTTTTCTGTTGTTTGAACAAGAGGAATCAAGGTTCGCTGTTCATTTTACAACTCTGTGAAAGTTTAGCTTTTCAACAATAACTTGCACAAGCAAAGAAAATTATACACGCTGGGCGTGGCAAATGAGCCCCCCCCCACCCCCGATCAGGACTTCTCATCTAGGGTGATGGTGTTTGAAAGTTGGAACCTTATAGTCAATAAAGGATAATGGCGCTGTACAATTATTTTATGTAACCCCAATTTAATGTACCCATATAAAAAGATGGTATTATTCTTTGCTGGTAACAGGGTTGTCGCTAATATATATTCTGAATATATCCTTTTGTCCAGGGGTGTCAGAAGCAATTTGAGGCAGTGGGGTTGGCAGTTTTTCAGAAAGAGCATTTTATGACATATTTTTATTGTGAGGTTGCAAGGTTATGGCAAAAGAGAAGGTAATGTACCGATGGTCTACCAAGAAGCGGAAAAGCCTTATTATTGTCAATGCAATAAATATTTAAAGTATCTCTGAATATGACATTAATCATAAAACAACCAGGAATTATTTCTAGAAGGTTCTATAAAGTATAGAGAACTCTTGTTGCTATAAATAACAAACCATACTTGGCAATACTGAGACATCCACTAACATCTCTCATTCACTAAGCAAAACTTGTATTTCTGTTTAAAGCAATCAATGCAAAAACTGCCCATGCTGGAGAACTTGAAGATTCTTAAGCATAATAAGCAAGACATTTGTCACTTAAATAATTCAGAGAAGATTTGATTTTATAGTGAAAATGTTTTTTGAGTAATGTGGAAGGTGGCAGCTTGGTTCTGGCGCCTCTGCTTTTGTCCCGATCCCTGGGAATTATATTCCCCTACCCGACTGGAAAAGTGGTAGCAGACACCCATGGCAGTTATATTTCCATTTATAACTGAGGCTACCAAGTATTAATTCACAAACAGTTAATGTTAGCATTTGATGTTTCTTTTGAGCAGAATGTTTGTAAATTCATTTTTCAATACAATAATATAATTCCTGGAATTATGGACTGGTAATTGTAAGTAGCAATTGGTTGATATCTTTCTATTTTAATCAATTCCTCTACATCTGTGAACTCTCATTTTCTATGTTTATGTCTAAATATGCATTTGTACATCTTTTGTCTCGACTGTCTAATTCATTTTGATTTACATGAATTTCTTGGATACTGGTTTGAACACTGATGTTGCAAGGCATTGATACTGAGTTTGGTTTTCATTGAGTGCTTCAGGAATGGGTTTTCATTTATGAAAACAAAACAAAAGAATTATTGTGTATACATTTATTTTCATGCTGTGTTGTGGGGCAAGAATTGCTCAGTGAAAAATAGACAACAGAAAAAAAGAGAGAGAAAAGTAAAGAGGATGAGGAGGAGGAGAAGAAGATCCTATAAAACTCATACCACGTGCATATATAAATTCCCCTATCTGCCTCGTCATAGTGTAATGATTAGCAAGCTTGTCTCACACATCATAATAGTTAGGTATGAACAGAAATGGAAAAGAGTTTCAAGCGTGTAAGCAACACCTGATTTAAAAAAAATGTATGGTAGACAATGCAGTACACATATATTTGATTGGACAAAATAAACAAAATTAAAATGCATGACAGCTGCGACGTGCAAAAAAAGGCATGTTGTCATCTGCAGCTCCCATAATTTGAAATAGCATTTTAAAATTTCTCACACATTGATTTCACACCGAGATTTTCGTCCATTTTGTTCATACCTAATAATAGTGAGTTTGATCCTCACAGGTTGCCCCATAATTATATAAATCCCTCTGTCAAGCATTCATATATATGTATTTAGTATTTATACACATAGGCATTTGCTGTATCCAGTTATATCTGTATACACATATATTTTGTATTCTTTCTAGAGTAATAAAGTAACAGACAAATATTATAACTATAAAAATTAGACTAAAAGCTGACATGTTCATATTTCTTTTAACAAAATTTCCTCAAGATAATAATAATTTTTTTCATTAGTTGTTTAACACCATTGATTTCATGGAGAAACAGAAACTTTTTAAATAATGAAAAAACAATCTTGCATTTTCTCATTCTTTTGAAACTTTTCCTTATTGCAGTGTTTGAATATCAACAAAGTTTCTTGTATTATTAAAAATCTCTTTGGCCAAATGAGCATGACATTATAAGGAACAGGTCTCGTTAGTCTCTCAATAGAAACTGCCATGATCAACGTCTTTTGGCAGCATGATGTGCTGGAGGTGATCAGTTAAAAAATTGGGAAAAGTGGTTATCAATGAATAAGTTACTTCTCTCGCCTTTTGTTGGATCACTAATGATACATACATAGCCAGCCAGACCAACTTGAAAACTGAATAAACCTGTTTACAGTTTTTAATATATATGTCCCTTACAAACAGAGAGAAAACGGGCAAGTTTTGCCCAGGACAAAGCACAAGATATTTTGATATGAGGAACTTAGTTGCAAATCATATTCCAGAAATTTTTTGTAGAAAATATTAAGCATTCTTTTCAGGAGAAATATAGATAAGAAATGAAGAAAATCCTATTAAGTACAAATGCAAAAGTTGCAGATCCATATAATGCTGGTTATCTCATGAAATAGTAACATATGAGAAGAGCTAAGTCGGTTCTTCAAGTCTCATTATTTCCTTAGGGACTCTGCTATATGAAGATCTTCCTGTTAATTTAATGTACATATATCCTTGTCTAACTTTCATTATGAACAAATGAGTTAAGTCAGCTCAGTAGTTGGAAGAAAGTACTGACAAAAGTTGAAGAAAAGTTTGCAATCTTATCATATACCAACTTTATATAGTTACCAATTAAATTATCTTTTATGTGAAAGATGTAGATTATATAATGTTATGGAGAAATTGTTTCAGGTGTTCTTTTTAAATGTTGTGTGAACGAGGACATTAAACTTGGAGAAATGGGATGTTGAAATTTGTATGATGTGTTATAGATGATATGATCTGTCCAATGGTTCTCAAAGGGGAGTGGGGACCTAAAAGTATATAAGGTGGGCCTGGAAAAGTTGAATGAATGAGAGTTTTTTAAGGAAAGCAGCTGCCAAAAA
>VCCN01004508.1:3026234-3038536 GCA_006491835.1 Architeuthis dux | reverse complement strand
AGAAATCACAGGTACAAATGATATTGCCAAATAACATTATCTCTGGATTTGTTGAGATTTTAAATTCATAAAGCCATTTTGTACCACTTTAAATATTCAACTTGTAGAACACATTAAAAAAAAATAAAGAAAGCCAAATCAGATAAAGAAAATGTGCAATTTGTAAGAAGATGAAATAAAGTTTGTAGTAACATTATGTATATCAGCATCATCATTATCAGCCATTATGTGCATATATATATAAAGAGAGGACTAGAGTGAAGGATATTATACAACTAATTAAGCAGCAAAAATGGAGATGGGCTGGCCACCTAGCAAGAAGAGATAACAATAGATGGGGAAAGACTAACCAATTGGTGCCCATGGGATAGTAAACGAAGTAGGAAAAGACTGGACACAAGATGAAGGGACGAGGTAGAAAAGTTTGCCGGTAAGACTTGGTAGAGGTTAGCACAAGATAGGTCGTCATGGAAGGAGATGGGAAATGCCTTCGTCCAGCAGTGGACTTATAATGGCTGATGATGATAATGATGATATATATATAAATATTGCAGTAACTACTGTGAACAAATTCAAGTGAAGAAGCATAAAATTCAATATATTATTATTCATTATATTTTTAATGATTAAAAAACAATATAGATTGATAATAACAAACATATTTGTTTTATTCTACTTTTTTTAGTGATAATTTGAATTATGATTCTTATGTGCGTGTTGTATGTTTATGTGACCATAGTTTTTAAGTACACTGTCTGGTGCCTACTTGGACACATCTCCAGCAATCATATGCGTGTGTTGAGTGTTTATGTGACCATATAAATATATATACAGCATATACACACATTCACTTCATTACACATACAATATATATATATACATACATACATATATATGAAAATTTAACTTTTTAATGTTGTTTGGTTACTACTAAATTACATTTTCTTCTAGCATGACTTATTGCACTTTGTCCTAAGGTTGCTTTTACAAAATCACAATGACTGTGTTTGTATTGTGTCAGCTCATATTCCAAGCATTTTGCTAGGCATTGCTCAGTAGTCTGTAGATATCTGTGGATATTGTGTTTTAAAATTGCATGAATGCCTCTGCTAGATGCATTGAGATATATTTTCATTGCAATATATTTTCATTTTTATTAGAATTGCTGAGTAGCAGCAAAAAACTGTTAGGTCCAAAAAAGACAGAAATAGCTTATATTGGCATTTGATGTCCTAAACATGTTTTAAAGCATTTTAAAAAAAGATTTTGACTCTAAAAAAAGTATTAGTCAAAATTTTTAAAATGAAAGCAGTTAAACAATTTTTTGCCTTCAGTAACTCCATTGGCAGTTTTTTTAATTGCTTACTTGTGTCATTGATTGTTTTTTTCATGTGGACACACCACACTTGTGGGATGATACTGCTCCAATTCCAGTAGCAAGTAGGTTTTATAGGGTGGAGTTGCTAGCCCCTAGCCCAACCCTCCTTCTTTACTCAGGCTTAGGACTGGCAAATGGTTTGAATTTAGAGTTGTCCGTCTCCTAGACTGGTTGCCAACCAAGGCTGAAGAGCACTGTCTGTCCTGCTAATTAGCCATAGCTTGTAAATTTGTATCTAATCATGTAATAATATGGCAGTGGGTGGTTGATAGATCTGTTTCTGAAAATTGCTTTTTGACTTTTCAAAACACTCAAAAAAAAAAATGCTTGCTATCACTGGTCCTATCATGCAATATACATTTATAAATTTAAAGATTCTGCTAAAAATGGCTTAACTAATGTCATGCAGTAGAGTGTCCTAATTGATAATTGCTTAAGATAAAGTTTTATGTGTTTGATCTTTAAGAAGGGCATCAGATCTAAATATTGTACAAGGAACTTTACCCATAAAATTAAATATTCACATTCATCATTTTACTCTGATGATGCAAACTTTTCTTTGCTCTGGTAGAAACCATCAACTAAAACTGTCAGCAAAGGTTTCTTCAGTTTTTAAGTGAGCCTGGCTATATTGTACATACAGGCCGACCAATGGAGATAGAGGGCTGAAAATTGCCCCTAGGTTTTTTAGTGGGGGATTAAATTTAAAATCTAAGTATATGCTAAATTGGTCCCTTAGTTTGTGTCCAGCGACGTTCATGCATGTTTTTTTTAGTGATCACCATCCAACAAAAGATGAGATAAGTGATTTATTCATTGATCACCCCTTTTCCCAATTTATTAATTGATCACACCAACATGGTATGCTGCCAAAAGACGTTGGTCACATGACGGTTTCTATTGAGTGACTAACCAGACCTGTTTGTCTATTTTTCTGTACAGTTTTCTCTTAGATATTAGTCTTTCCATCCTTTTTTCTCTGCCAAGTTTTACGGGCAACTTTTCCATCTCGTCCCTCCATCTTGTGTCCGGTCTTTCCTACATTGTTTACTGTCCCATGGGCACAATCGGTTAATCTTTTCCCCATCTATTGTTATCTCTTCTTGCTAGGTGATCAGCCCATCTCCATTTTTGCTGCTTAATTAGTTGTATAATATCCTTCACTCTAGTTCTCTCTCTGATCCATGTTGTTGAAGTTGTAAGTTAAAAAATATTCTCTGAAAAAAAAAAGAAATTGTCATTTGAGTTTTCTAATGGATTCTATGATATCTCTTTTTTCTCTAATATACTAATATATAGTGCTGTCTTGTGACTTCTCCATGTGATGTTGAGCATGATTCTTTCTTGTGCAAGTTACATGGTTCTCAGTTTGAAGGTCAATCTTTTGGTTAAGTTCCATGTTTCAGCTCCATAGGTATCTATCAGGAGGATGCATTGGTTGTATACCCTCCTTTTTAATGGGATTTTCTTGTTCTTGAAGTTAGAGCTTGCTCTTGCGAAAGCTTGCCAACCTAAAGTGATTCTGCACCTGATTTCTTCTTCTGAGGATTTCATGGAGATTCATTGTCCTAGGTAGATGTAGTGGTCCACTTTCTTCAGCTTAGCGTTTTTTGATTTTTATCATTGTTGTACATGACCTTTGTTTTACTGAAGTTCATGTGAAGACCAACTTTCTTGATTTCTTCATTCATTCAGTTCACTTAGCATTATTTGGAGATCATGAAGGTTCTCAGCAAAAAGGACGATGTAGTCTGCAAATCTGAGGTTACTTAGGAATTCACCGTCCATTTTGATTCCTTTATTTGCCCAGTCTAGATTTCGGAAAATCATCTCAAGGCAGGCTGTAAAGAGTTTGGGTGAGCTGATACCACTTTGTATTACTCCTCTTTTGAGCTGAAAGGGCTCAGAGTCTTTATGTAGCCTGATAAAGGAATTGATATATACGGGATCTACACCTTGTTGTATGATAGCATCAATGAGCTTGGGGATTTCCACTGAGTTGAAGGCCTCCCTGAAGTCAACAAAGGCTACAGTGAGTAGCATTTTATATTCTGCTGCTTTCTCTATCAGTTGGTTTACCGAATGGAGATGGTCAATGGTCGAGCCTGTGTTTGGTTTTCATCTAGCGTTTTGGTGATTTGGTTGGTGATCACTTTGGTAAAAAGTTTGTAGATGCTGTTGAGTAGGCTTATTGGCCTGTAGTTGGTTTGATCTTTCGGGACCCTTTTTTATATTTTTATATAACAGCATTATGATTGCAGTGTTCCAATCTTCTGGAACTTTACTCTGTTCAATACGAGTAATATATCTATGGTTAAAACAAATGATTTAATTTCATAATTCATTCTCCAATACTAGACATGTCTAATCTACTACTAGTTATAAAATAAAATGCAGGTACTTCTACATTTTATCACTAAATCATGTAATAATTACTTGATCTAAATAGGAACCATAATCATTGGTTAGTACATCATCAGCCATTATAAGTCCACTGCTAGACAAAGGCCTTTCCAATCTCCTTCCATGACGACCTTGATTATGCTAACCTCTGCATGTCTTACCGGCAAACCTTCTATCTCATCTCTCAATCTTGTGTCTGGTCTTTTCGCATTGCGTCTACTGTCATATGTGCACCTTTTGCTCCATCTGTTGTCATTTGTTCATGCTAAGTGCCCTGCTCATCTCCATTTTTGTTGTTTAATTATTTGTATAATATCCTTCACCCTTGACCACCCACGGATCCATGTTGATCTTTTGCTATCTCTTAGAGTTATCCCTAGCAATACTCTTTCCATGGCTCTCTATACGATTTTAAGTTGGTTCTCTGATACCCAGAAATATCAAGAAAACAGACAGCTACCATAGCATTATAGTTAATTATTAAAATGCCTTAAATATTGTAGGAAGTGCATTTCGCTGTAAAATTGGCTCTATTTATTCTACAGTGAAAACATTTTCTTGAAATTGAAATATGTATTTGTACATATGGTATATGAATATATATGATTATATTTAATCATTATGCACAATTTTAGATTTTGAGTGAAAAAACAAAATTAAGATAATAATCAATCGATTGTAATTGATAAATTAAGCTCTAATATCTTCAAGGAAATAAAAATGATGAAGTAGAATCCATACAAAATATTTGAATGCTTTACAAAATATTTGTTTTTTTCCTTTTTATGTCTCATAATCAAATTAGTTTCAATTAACATCACATAATTTTCTCTTGCTTGGCATTTCCTGTTCAGTGATGGAATTCATAAATTGAACATCCTTTTCAAATTAGATAAAACAGGTAAAAGTCAAAATGTTATATATATTTTAAAAGCCATTTTTTTCTTCCTTCTCTAGTCTTTTACGGAATAAAAACCAGGAACAAGACGTCATGGCCTAAGGGAACAATCAGTCCTTGAAATGGCATTGATTCTTAGAGGTATTGTGTCAAATGAGGAAATAGACTATTGTGATTGTTTTGTATTCCATAGGAGATTTTTTTCTTGCTACATTTCATTGTATGAAACTGATTTAATATTTTCTTTTATTTGTACAGGAAATTCTGTATTATAAGCAATCTTCAGGGAAATTCATTCTCTATTTGGTCAATTTAGTTCTTTCCTTCGGTGTAACAAATAGAATGGGAGTTTTATTTCTGTTAGAAGCCATCAACCAAAACTGTCACCAAAACTGTCAACATAGGTTTCTTCAGTTTTTAAGTTGGTCTAGCTGGAAATGTATGTGTCATGCATGCAGGCTGCATCAATCGGGCTAGAGGGATGAACATTTAAACATTTACTCCTTATGTCTAGGAAAAACGTTTTTTTTGTTTTTTGAAAATTCTCCCCCTAAATAGATTTTAGTAGGGGGTTCAATTTTCAATGTAAGTTCATGCTAAATTGATCCCTTACTTTGTGTCAGGCAGCATTCACGCTTATTTTTTGAAAATTCAGACTTTTTTTAATGATCACTGGCCAACAAAAGGTGAGTGAAGTCTGGCTGGCTATCTATGTATGTATGTGTTGCGCATACAGGCCACACCAATGGAGCTAGAGGGCTGAAAATTTAAACATTTACTCCTTACTATGTCTATATTCTTTTGTTTTTTTGAAAATTCCCCCATAATTTTTAGTTTTTAGTGAAGGGTTGAAATGTAAGTTTATACTAAATGAGTCCTTTAGTTTGTGTCTGGCAGTATTCACGCTTGTTTTTTGAAAATTCAGACTTTTTTAGTGATCACTGCCCAACAGAATACGAGAGAAGTAACTCATTCATTGATGATCCATTTTTCCAATTTTTAATTGATCACCCCCAACACAGCATGCTGCCAAAAGATGGTGGTCACAAGACAGTTTCTATTGAGTGACTAACCAGACCTGTTTTTGTTCATTGTTATTATTTCATTTGCAGTATTGTAATTATGATAATGGCATTTTTGAGAAAATAAGTCCTAACAATTTTATTATTTATCTGTAAATATTTGTGTTTGTGTGTTTATATATTTTTACATAATGCATATAAAATTGAATATTTGCACTGTATATAGAGTGCAAAGCAATGTTTCCCAAACTTTTGGGGACTACCGCCACCTTTTAGAGCATATATTTCATCCCTCCCCCTTAAAGTCAGTAAAAAATGATACATTGAAAATTAAATTTTTATAAAACTTTTTCAAAAATGTAACCATTTATTTTTTAACGAAAAATATAATTGTACAAAAGTATCTAAAAGTATATGAGGTAGGAGGTATCGATTCGTATTCTTTCGCTCCTTTTCTTTTGATAACCAGTTGCTTTTTTTTTAATTTTGAAAATTGCTTATAATTACTCATCTATTATTTAGGATACATGGTTTTTCATATTTGGTATTATTAAGTTTTTTATATTCATAATTTTCAAACTTCTAAATTAAATTTTTACCAGACCTGAAACTTGACATTTTTTTCCCAAACTTTCTTAGTAATAGAAAAAAGGAAAAGAGTCTAGAGATAATTCTAGAAAAAATCAAATTTTCACAAAATATATATATCAGATAGCTTATCTTTATTTCTGACAATCGTCAACAAACTTGTTAAACAATTCACCTCAAAGATCTCATAAATGATTACAAATTTTTCTGCCCCACTTTTTTCATTATTTTCAGAATTTTTAAAAAATCTGCTATTTTGCTTTGTTTCATGCTTAGTTCTTATAAAATTACAATTCCTTTTCTTCCTGTTTGTTTCTCGACAATAAAATCCTCAACTGTAAGTCTTTTCCTTATTTTTCATTGGAATTTTGAGGTGAAATCCTACATACATTATTTATTGCTAAAAGTTATTGCTATTTATTGCTAAAAGTAACATATTGTAATTGGCATTTAAAAAAAGGATTACTTTCTGCGATGCTGCCTTTTTAAAAGTTCCATTCTACTCTAATATGAAAGTGAAAAATAAACTTTTGTACTTTTAGAAAATTGTTGACTGTTTCAGGTTCAGATCACAACAGTTTATAATGCAGTCTAAAAGATTCAGTCTATAATATACAGATATTTATTTTTATACTTCTTGTTGAAATTCAGAAAATATTGTCTGGCTTTCCATTAGAAATCCAGACAATATTCTCTGATCACATTTAACTTTGTTTGAATGTCAAAAATAACAAAATCAAAGAAAAAGAAAATGGTTATAGATATTTATAAAACTCAGCTTGGTACAGTACCAGGTTAAATGTGTGGATAAGGGTGGGAAGATTTGGTTATGCAAATCTTCCAAATGAGGAGGGCAAGAATGCCTTGAAAATCAGCATTCAAAATCATGGTTTTTCTAGCATCAGTAAAGGACTGTCTCAGTAACAATAAAATGATTATTAATAAAAGATATTATAAAAGAATAATAGATGTGAGATTTGCTTGTAGAAAGCTTTATTCAACTTACATGTGCTTACTAATACATGGAGTCTAAAGTGTTGTTATTTATATAGTAGTAGCAGTAAGGGGAAGTAACCATTTCCGTTTCCTTTGGTACCAAAAGGGAGACCTTTTTGATTACTTTATTACCATAGATATACTACTTGGTTTTATTAGGGAAAACAGAATTGTACTTCTGTTTATATTTCTCTTCTAATTCATTTGTATTAAAAATAAAAAGTTTATGAATAGGGATATTTTAATGTCTTTATTATACATTATAATTATATAATTATTATTACCAGAACTGGGTTTCTATCATGAGTGACAACTTAATAAGGTTTGCTATATCAATCTTAATGAAGGGAAACAAAGTTTAGACTTTAAGTTGGCCTAATCCTGCCTGTAATATCTGAGTACAATAAATCGTAAAAGTGCCTTTTTGAATATCTTGGTGATAAATCAAAAATACTTGAGATAGCAAGAAAATTCTCCTAAACCAAAATGGTGAATTTTTTAACTTATATAAATGTGATTTATGGGAGAAATGAACTCTTTATGTAATATTTTCCATATCTAATATATTTATTATATTGCAAATTATATGATGAATGGCTTTTAGTATCATTTAAAAACATTCAAAAAGATAATTTGAAGTAAATCAGATAGATATTATGTCAATGACATTGTTGATGTCTCAATCTTCAGGATACAAGGAATCATAAGAGAAATAATAATTCTGAGCATTTTTTCAAGTTACTCAAAATGTTCAACTGAGCAAAGTAAGACTGGGTCAAATAAAAAAAAAAGGCATACAATTAAAGGTTTTTTTTTTTTTTTTAACATAAACCTCTATTTTGAAATATTAGGTAAAATGTAATCCCTTTGATATGAAGTAGTGGATATTTAACTTCTGGTGGGTTAGCATTTGAAGAAATAGCTTGTGAAAAAAAGTCTGCTGAATGGTCATTTGCGAGGTAAACATTCAAGTTCATGAAAACTGCATAAAGAACATGACTTGGAGTGATAAAACAGTGAATATAAAGGATATACATTGAGCATTTCCTGGAGCTCAGGACAACTTTGTAATACTGTTCATCTGATAGGGACAACACTGCATGCCTATAATTGGTGTGAGATAAATAGTGAATAAATCAAACCCAACATAGATTATATGACATCACAAGCTAAAGAAAAATTTAATTCACCATGCATTTTGTTTAATGTATATTTTGATGATATTGTGACCATTCTGAGAATAGCAGGTGAAAGATTTATTTATCTCTTAATTTCATACAAAGAAAATAGAATGTCAATTTCAAGGGAAATAACTTTTGATTGAAATTATCTCTCTTTGATCATTTGATGAATGTTTTTATTTTTTTCTATTCAGTTCACAGAAGAGTAACACTATTTTGTATGCGATTCATTGAAGAGTTCCACTGTCAATTACAAGCAGTTTATGAATTTAATGGGTATACAGTGGGGGCAATAAGTATTTGTATGTTATGAAAAATTGAACGTTTCATCTAATAACTTTCTTCATATGTGCTCTACTAAGTTCAGATTACGCCACAACTAAGATAGAACATAGGCAATGACACAGACACAATATGAAGTAAATACATTTATTATTGAAGGAGTTATGTAACAATATTTGAAATTAGTAGAGCATGTATAAAGAAAGTTGTGATGACTTGGGCTTCGAAGGAAGTCACAAAGTCAAACAATATATATAAAAGACAATCTACCTTTTTTTCTATGTAGAAACACAAGGTGATCAGTCAAGTTCTTAAGTTCGTCTGTTTCTTCTTCAGTATTAGCTTTAGTTAGTGGCTTTAGTACTGGTTAGTAGTTGAGACGATAGGGAAGAAAAATAGAATAGAAGATTTAGCTGATCTGATATGCTTGATTTAGGAGAACCAAATAGCTGTGACCAGGCTTGTCCACAAGTTGACTCTGACTGGTGACTTTACCTAAAAGCATGGCAAACTCAAGATACTGAGGTTGACCACAAGGTCAGCTGTCTAGACAAGTAGGAAGTGCTTCTAAAAATAGCACAAGCCAACTCCTGTTGTCAAGAGGTCATGACAAAAGCTATTGGATGAAACGTTCAATTTGTCATAATGTATGAATACTTATTGTTTCCACTGTATGAATTTAGCTAACATGTAAATACTAGGAATGAATATCAACAAAGCAAAATCAAATATTCTTTTTTTTCATTTAAAATTTTGTTAACTTTTGATAATGTAGATATTTCAAGCAAAATCAAATATTCTTTTTTTCATTTAAAATTCTGTTAACTTTTGATAATGTAGATATTTCAAGTGCATGAATATTACAAGAAAAAGATAGAAGTAAGGCAAGAGGAAATTGAATAAGACAATTCCCTTGCCTTTTCTAGATTTTTCTGCACCTGATCTTGACAGAATTTATTTAGCGACTGTAAACATAAAATTTGTATTGTGAAGAGTAGAGAGAAGGCCTGCCTTAAATCTAGCAAACAGAATGGATTCAACCTCTCATACATCACTTCCACATTTTCTAGCTTAGAACAGTGGTTCCCCCTAGGGGGGAATTTTGGTAGTCCAAGTGGGGAATAAGGCTATTAGATAAAAAATAAATGGCCAGTCTAGAGATAGGGTTTTCTGCACTTCTATCTATCAAGTTGAATGCTTGAAATAAGCTCCAAGTTGAGAATTATTTAAGATGTGCTCTCTCACTAATAGACCCACAAATAAAAGAACTAGTAGCAAAAAACAAGAACAGAGATCACATTGTTGTGTATATCATTTTTCATAAAGGTTTTCTTTAGAAGATGTGAATATAGATTGTTTTTGCAGCCAGCATTGGCAACTTTCTTTTCCACACTCATTTTCTTTTAATGACAAAGAAAACTAGTGTTCCAAGAGAAATTATGAATCACTGCTACCCATATATGTTATGTTGGGGATGATCAATAAAAAAAGTTAAAAAAAGGGGTGATCAATGAATAAGTTACTTCTCTCGCCTTTTGTTGGGCTGTGATCACTAAAAGAAGATCTGAATTTTCAAAAAACAAGCAGGCACAAAGTAGTGACCAATTTAGCATAAACTTACATTGCATATAGAACCCCCCACTAAAAATCTATTTAGTGAATTTCAAAAAACAAAAAAAGGTTTTTCCCTACTCATTGAGGGGAGTGTGTGTGTGTAAAATTTCAAGTTTCTACTACAAACGGTTAGGGCTGGGCAATGTCCGGATACATAGGTAGATACATAAATACATATAAATGTCAGAACACAAATGTCAAACCCAGCAATAAACCAGTGTTGTGAGTAGTGGTGATTAATACTATCGAGCTAGAAATACTATTTTGTATTTCATTAAAACATTAAAACAGTAAAACCATATTCATTTCTCTGTTTTTCTTTACTAATAAAGGTGTGAGAATCTCGCCCCTCCTCTGAAAAAACTGTGCAGAGAAGTTCGAGTGATGTGTGCAGGAGAGGGTCATGTTTAACATCACATGGAGAGATCACAAGACAGTACATTATACTAAAGAACAAACAGGGGTCAGAGATATCATAGAATCCATTTGAAAACTTGGATGGCAATGGGCAGGCCATGTTGCAAGAATGTCAGACAACCACTGGACAACACGACTCACATTGTGGATCCCCAGAGATCATATGCGAAATTGTGGCCTGCAAAAAATAAGATGGTGTGACAATTTATACAAGTTCAGAAGGTATTGGTACCATGACACCCACAATCGATAGGTCTGGTGAATCTTGGGTAAGGTCCTTGTCCAACGACGGATGTTAAAAGGCTGCTGCTGCTAATGAATGTATGAATAAGAGAACTGGGAGTCAGTAAGGACTGGCACATCAAAACAAACATAGCATTTAACACTGAAGTAAAGTAGTTTTAGATTTCAACAGTTTGACTGCTTATTTATTTGATCATTCATTTTAAAAATATGATTTAGTGAAAATAAACACACATGATAAAAAACTGAAATGATAACCTTGTCTTATTACTGTAAGCAATCCAATCAAGTTACCAAAATGGTTAGATGAAAGGACAAATGTGTTTTAATATGCAGTACACAATAATAGGCTTAAAGCAAACTCTGTCGGATATATTTATATACGGGAAGGCCGAAAGTGGACTTGGAAAAACCCAAATGGCACAACAAAAAAATCAATGTCATACTAACTGACAAGATAAACAACATTAAAGACATTATCATTATAAACAAAGTAGACATAGGAAGTGATCATAGAATGGTAGCATGCAGAACTAAATTTAACTTTAAAACTGAAAGAAATAAAAAGAAGAAGAGATGCCCAAATAAGATAGAGATAGAGAACATTAGCAACTTCAGAGTAGTGATAGAGAACCGATTTCAAGCATTGTGTAATAGCAACAGTGACATAGAGGAAAAGAGTAATAGCCTGACAAATATAATTAAGGAAGCAGCAGAGATGGTAGGCGATACAAATGTAAACAATAATACAGGGAAACATTAAAACTAATCAAACAGAATTACATACAAATTATCCAAAACATATACAAAAATGGCACTGCAATAATTAGAGTACATAAAGATACAAACAAGATAAAGATAACAAAGGGAGTAATGCACTATTCACAGCGAGCCTTGAAAGCGTCTTTCAGAAAACTGATTGGGAATGGGAATAAACATAGCTGGAGAATACTTAAGCAACTTAAGATTTGCTGATGACATATTTATGACGTCGGAAGCATCCGAAGAATTACAAAACATGCTAACAGATCTAAATAGGGAAAGTAAAAAAGTAGGCTTAAAGATGAACAGAACAAAGACAAAAGTAATGTTCAATGATAAAGTCCCCAACAAGATCATAAAGATAGAAGGTGAGATTCTAGAAGAGGTTGATGAATATATCTACCTAGTACAGGTAATAAAGCTAGAGAAAGACCTTGACTGCGAAATAAAGGCATTCAGTATGAATAGAGACATTTTGAAGATCACCTTACCAATGTGTCTAAAGCATAAAGTATACA
>VCCN01004508.1:2992899-3007169 GCA_006491835.1 Architeuthis dux | reverse complement strand
GAGAGAGAGAGAGAGAGAGAGAGAGAGGTGACAGATTAACTACAAATATCACCTCAAAACCAGAGGCATTAACCTACTTGTGTTTTGTCATATTAATTTTATTGCAATTACAAACCAATCCTGGATTTGAACATTCCTACAATATTTAAGAGCTTATTCAAGTGAAGATGATAGTTATTTTTCAGTATTCTTTAGTATACTTCTAAATATAATTATTAGCATCAGTAAGTGCTAACCAGAATGTATGTGGCTATTGGATTGAGGACATAATTATACAGGGTGTTTCAAAATCGGTACAAATAAACTACAATGTTTGGGAAATTTGTTATTCAAATTTCAACAAGTTCAAATAAGAATTACTTCACTGGTGACTTCTACATGTGAGCCAGCTTCTTCATAGCACTTCTGCTGAGCCAGTGATTGACACAGGCATTCACTATGTCAACAAGCATTTTGAATGGGATATTTGCACAACAATCTCAGATTTTGCCTCGAGTTCATAAATGTCTCCTGATCTTATTGCATAAACTTTGATCTTGATGTAGCCCCTCAAAAAGAATTCCTAACCTTTGCCAGGATGTGATTTTGCACCTCAGTTCTAATGTTAGTATTATCACCAAAATAATGGGGATAGATGCGGAGCTTAAGTGTTAAAAGAATTTCACAGACATTGAGCTATCAATTGATATCAATTCCACTGAGATTGGACAAAAATCTGAAAAGAAAAATCAAACAGAAAATCTAGAGTCATTTTTGAGACACCCTGTAAGGATTTTCTATGTAAGCCATAAGAGAAACATGTCATAAAATAATTGTGAACCTATGCATTGCTATCCCTGGTTTAACTTGGTGTACATTTTAACTATAATTATTATGCAGCATATGATCTATTAATTGAAAATATTTTTTTAAATTATATGCAATATTCTTTTTTCAGATTCCATTTGTTCAATATATTTGCTTTGTAGCAACATATAAAAAACTGTCTCTTCATCTCTTATCCACAGTTTTGTAGAGTAGCCAATTTTTGTTTGCAATACAATAACATCACATACACTTGATAACAGTCAAAAACATGAGCAACACAAATTGTTATAATGCCTGATAGCTGAGTTCATTTGTAAGTATTCAAATGCAAAATATAACTTTATTCACATGTATAAGTAGAATGAATAGGAAACAAATAATAATAATACAAATGTCCTTGAATTACGAAAATTTATATCATAGGGTTGCTAGGAAATGTTTTTCAATACAAAAACTGAACAGAATATAAACAGTAGCATTAGAAGAACAGAATTGGTTTTAGAAGAGTGGGATAGGAATTTTCTGTTGATTGTAAAATGTTACATTATTTATCACATGAAATGCATGCAAGCTTAAGAGAGCTAGGCCAATCTTTTGTCAAGGATTTGATGGATTTACCTTCCTTCCCCATGACTTATGGGTGTTCATTGAGTAAGTGTAATCAGGTGAGTGGATAAGGTTGTTCAGGAGTGAACTGGAGAATTTGAAATCTAAACAGCAGAAGGAATTGCAGGAAATTGCAGATCTGTGTAAAATGGCTGAGTTGATGGTATTGGGCTTAGGTTGAATACAATCTAACATAAGCAATGAGTGTGCAGCCATATATATAAAGATGGTCATTCAAGAGGAAACAGAATTGAGCTGGTTCTGTAGATATGGAGTTGGTATACCAGGCATTTATGGTTACTCTCTCTTCTTGAGGACTTTTCTTATGACAATGCAGTCAGATAATCTTTGATCTTCACTGCTCACTGGTTAGAGCATTGGTGTGCTGGCTGAGAGACAGATATTTCTAACTATTGTGAATACACAATCATTTGGGAGAAGGAGAACTTTATTTTCAAATCCATAGAAAGTTGGTTTCTTACTTTTCTAAATGTTAGTATAGTTACAAACTCTTAGAAAACTATTGGATCATATTAATCTTCTTAGTTCAGTACTTGTAATCTTAAATATGCAGTTCAGTTTCGAGTTTATGAAATAAGGTAAACAGCATTTCTGAATCATTGATCATTTGAAAACACAAAGCTCTGATAGTAAGAAAAACATTTGGATCAAGTTTACATCAGGCACCCTAAAAATTGTTGAATCGAAAAGGGACACATTTTGCCTAGACACCAGAAATGTTTGAAGTTACTTGCATTGAATAAAAAAATTTTTTTTTTAAACTAACAAATTTTCTAAACATTTTTTAAAAAGTTACAATCCAACCTTCTTTTTTTATTTTTTTTATTACACTAAGATGACAGTTACTGATTGACTGTAAAATTTAAACTCTAATAATCGTTATAAAAACCAAAACCTAGTTTTAAGAAGAATAGTTGGATTGAAAGCACAAAGATTTTTTTTTATTTTTCCGTGAGAAATAACAACCTATTTTTTTAAGAAAAACATTGAATACATTAAAGCAGTGGTTCCCAAACTTTTTAAAATTGCAACCTACTATTTTTGACCACAGCTTATAGCGACCCACCTAACTTTATTGGAAAAAAATGAATTCTAACTATTGTTAATAAGAAAGATATGAACATTAATGTAATTTATTACCCAGAAGTAGGGACCATGGAATGAATTTCACGAACATAGTGAAAAATGTCTCCATGCGGTAATGGTTATATAATTTACTTAAGTTTCAGTACGCTTCTCTGTACAACTCGTGGTCCAACAAAATGATCAGCTGGTGAATACACATAGGACACGGAATGATAACTGACTCTATGGTAATTGTAATCACCTAGTGTTTTGCACTCATCTCTTGGCCTCCCTGTAGTGTTTCTCGAACCTGTGTGATGTAAATTAAGCTTGATTCCCCAAATTTAATGTAATCCAGAATTCACAGATCATCACATGGTAAACAAAACTTGGTGGTGCCACTATAGGCTGAGGCTATGATAAAGCAGTGAACTTTAAATTTACTAACAACTCAATGTCAATATGCACTTTCCTGTTTTTGTGATATATGTTTTTGTATAATTAATAAAATCATAGTTTAATAACTTTTCACGGCCCAACAAATTTTCACTCACGACCCACAGTTTGGGAATGCTGCATTAAAGAATATGACTTGCTATTGATCAAGTGTATTAATTTGCAGAATCAAGCATTGACTTTTCAGTAACTAAAAAATGTGATTAAATTACTTTCTTGCCAAAAATATCCTTGTCAAATATTAATGGAATATCTATGATAAATAGACATGGACAATGATTTTTTTAAAGAAAAGATGATGGTAGTATTTTAATCCATTAACACCCATATTTGTCATTTTCTGTTTAGTGTTGTTTTTGTGTTGATAAAAGGAGGAAAATATGATGATGGCAGCATTATCGAACAATAACTTGAAGGAGAATATGTCAGCATTTTTATTTCCTTTTAAGCATTTATGAACTTGACAGAGGTTTCCATTAATTACTGCTTCTTATAACATGGAAAAAAAGGGAGATTCTGAGAAACCCTGGAAATTTTTTATTCAAAATTATAGAACTCTATTATGAACAAAAAAAAAATGATAGTTTGCTTTTAAAATGAAAAGTCTAAAGATAAGGGCAAAGTCCATTATATATGATGTACAATTGTGGAGTTCAGATATCTTTTATGGTAATGACACTGATGCCAGATAAGGAGAAAAATTCAATAGAGACATGCCATCATGTGACCAACATCTTTTGGCAGTATGATGTGTTGGGGGTGATCAATTACAAAATCGGAAAAAAGGGGTGGTCAATGAATAAGTTACTTCTCTCGCTTTTTGTTGGACGATGATCACTAAAAAAGTCTGAATTTTCAAAAAAACAAGCGTGAACACTTCTGGACACAAACTAAGGGAGCAATTTATCATAAACTTATATTGTAAATTGAATCCCCCACCATGTTGTGTACAATGTTTCGCCAGTTCATCCTGGCTTTTTCAAGAAAAATATTTTTTCTTGCAAAAGCCAGGATGAACTGGTCCACAGATACGGATTGAGTCATCACCTCCGAATCACGTTTCCACACCCGCTCTTACTCTCTCTCCCGCTCAATTTTATAGGAATGTCTGCATTTGACAAAAACATCTGTAGAATTACGAATAAACAGTATATTCCTTTATAAGAAAAATCGTCTCCGTCTCGATCTTTCATTTTGTTCTAGGCCAATTCTTTCCAGAGACCAACCTCTGTCTTCCCAAAGTCCGGACACATCAGGCGCCCAGACACTGTCCACAACAAGGAGTGACAAAACCAACCAACTATCATTGAATGTTTGTCGCCAACCTGCAAGAAGGTGATAATGTTACAATAGAATCATATACATTTAAGGTTGGTGCATGAACCTGCTATGGAAGGTCAACATGCTAGTGTTTTAATACATGGTTTCTTGGATGAATCAGCAAAAAAATATAGGCAAAAATGTTGGGGCCCACCAGCCACCCACCTTATATTGTAAACCAAACTATAACCAACTGTGCTATATTGAGGTACTCCTGTTGTAACACTGGTTTAATCATAAAGGTTAATCTATACTGTGGCTGGCGTTTACCATGTAAATAAACGTTAGAATATTGGTTAGAGAACTAAAAATATTTGTTAAAAATGGGTTGTTTCATTTTCTTCACCTATTTGCTTTTCATAGTATTTACCACCATATGAATTTTATTGGAAACCCTCAACCAAAACCATCAAAATAGGTTTCTTCAGTTTTCAAGTTAGTCTGGTTAGCTGACTATGTATGTATGTATTGCACATACAGGCTGTACCAATGGAGCTAGAAGGTTGAAAACATAAACGTTTACTCCTCATGTCTAGAAAAAAACCCTTTTTTTTGTCTTTTTAAAATTCACCCCCAAAATAGATCTTTAGTGGGGGGGTTCAATTTACAATGTAAGCTTTTGCTAAATTGGTCCCTTAGTTTGTGTCTCGCTTTATTTTTCTAAGAATGAATATTCTATCAATGATTTTCATTGATGGCTTAAACCTGCCAAATGTTACTCTGTTAAAGTCATAGAGAATCCCATAATAGCTTAATGTTCCCAAATTCTAAGTCTATTCAGAGCAATTTATTATCTGTTAAACATTAATATCCTCTTTAGAACATGTCTGGTAGCAAAATTTTCAAAATTTAGTGAATCTTTTTTCCTGATCCCACTGTTTTTTCTGGTTGCTATATACAGTGAAGGTGTTGCTTTTTAAATAACCACTATAAAGGATAAAGAAAGCCATATACATGAGTTTTGTGCAGCATGTCTTTATAATTGTTAGTCCTATTAGCAAATATCTATAAGATTTTACTTGTAAATCTTCATAACAAATATTGCACTAATGATATCAGAGTAAGGTTTTTGCTGAATAACTGAAATCATTGTAAATTATCACACCTATTGCTATATATTCAAGGATCTTGATAAATGAACAAAAAAATGAAGCAGACAGTAAAATAATGAGTGTGTACCTGATGAAAGATGGACTTTGAAAAAATAAGTTATATATTCATTATCATTAACTTGTATTCTAAATTTAATATAATTCTAATTTAGAAAAATAAAGGGACATTATGTGACCAATGCAAATGGGAGTATAATTAGTTTTAAAAGATTTCCCTCATATTTTTTCTCTTTTTAATTTTTGTTCAAAGTCCTTGGAAATACTTTTGCTTGAGACCTAATATAATGAATTCGGTTGATTGTCATCTAAGTTGGAATTTAGGATGTGAAATGTAAATAAGAAAAGCAGATTTAGTAACTAATGCTACTCAATGACCAGTGATATTGTTGGACACTCGTGTGTCCTGGATTTCATCATAAAAGGAAACTCGAAGTCTTGCTTGTAAAAATATCTGGACATATTTTTATTACACAACATATATCTTTGTCAGCCGGATAGTGAAGAGTGGAAGAGAGAAGATAAGGAGAACCGCCAGGCTGTCCCCCAACAGGGACAGCGGTGTCGTGCCTTTCGGCTCCGCTGATGTCTATCTGTCTTCTTTGAGTTCTGTCTGCTCCCCAGGGATGGATGATTTCTTTGGGTCTGCTTTTTATAGTTTCTCTAAGGCCTACGTGGTGTCTCACAGTCCCCATTTCCTGTTTACAACCTGATGCAATATACCCATCTCCTAAGGTGATCGAGGTCACTTACATTTCCGCCACAGGTGTCTGGATACGTAAATCATAACAATATGAAGAGATCCAGTATCGGACATATGTGACCCATCTCATTGAATCAGGTATTGAGCCATTTAGGGTGATTTTAGCTGAGGCTGGATTCATATCCGTACATCATAAGCTTTATTTTGGTACTTACCCCATCTTGATAGCTTATGTGGTTGTGAAGATATGGAACATTTAGTTTCAGGTACTTGGGAAAGTTTTCTACCCAAATCTTTGAGAAAATTGAAGTCAAAAGTATACTAGTATACACTATTTTTAGTGATGCGGTCTCAGCAAAACTCATTAAAACATATTTTCTATAGTTTTGAGAACGGTCATTAATATTCAAAGGGTTCTTTTAACCCATCACACTCGGATGGATCGGCCGAAATGTTGTGTTTAGAACACAAACAAGAAGGCGTTCAATTGTCCGAAGAACCATTTGAATTATTAAAACATGTTTTGGATTATTAAACAATCATATATTCAATGGGAAGGGTTAGATAAGGTATTTATGAAGCCATTTTTTATAAAATCCCAAAATCGTCTAAAATGCACTGGCTATTTTTAGCTCTGGCTCGAAACTGACCTGTGCGATTTTGATACTTGATTCGATGTGCAAGGTATTATAATTGGCATAAATGATTCAGCACTACCAAGACATTAAAAGGTGACTGCATAAGGTGGAGTAAATGAAAGGAGCATTTTGGTCTGAAATATTTTTAGATACATGTGATAAATGGAAGGATTGGCACATTAGAAGTACATGAAGGTAATTGATCAAGCTAATCATTTTGTTTTGAAGACAATCAATAACAAGTCTGGTTAGTCACTCAATAGAAACCATCATGAGACCAACGTTTGATGTTGCTTTTGGGGGCGATCAATTTAAAAATTGGAAAAAGGGGTGGTCAATGAATAAGTTACTTCTCTCACTTTTTGTTGGGCAGTGATCACTAAAAAAAGTCAGAATTTAAAAGAAAAACAAGCATGAATGCTGCTGGACACAAACTAAAGTACCAATTTAGCATAAACTTACATTGTAAATTGAACCTCTCACTAAAAACCCGTTTTGGGTGAAATTTTCAAAGAACAAAAATAAACGTTTTTCTAGACATAATAAGGGGTAAATGTTTGAATTTTCAGCCCTCTAGCTCCATTTGTGCAGCCTGTATGCAGGATACATACATAGCCAGTCAGCTGGACTCATTTGAAAACTGATGAAACCTATGTTGACAGTTTTGGTTGATGGTTTCTAACAAGAGTTACTCAGAGAGGAGAGCCAATCCTATAGTTTAGTGTAAGATTCTCTACCAACCTTAACTTGGTAACTGTTGAAGGTGAGAAATTGGACCTTGAGAGAAATCTTGATTTTCTGGTGGTAAGCTTTGTTAACTTTGCAGTATGAATCATGAGAAAAGGTCTTTGTATGTATGTATCATCATTCACGACTTGTACCTTCATTGAGGGTGTCGCAGGGTTAGGTATACATGAGCAACTGTTAGTAAGACCCACTTCTGACTTGCCAGATCTGTTGAACCTTTGTTCTGGGATTCCTCGATGGTCACCCATCTAGGTATTGACCAGGCTTGATGTTGCTTAACTTCGGTGATCTTACAAGAACCGGTGTATCCAACATGATTTGGCTGTAACTCTTTAGCCTTGGGGAGAGGTTCCTCAATCCTAGTCCTTGTGCTGTATGCTTAGTGGAGAGGCATTGTGTACCATTTTTAAAGTCTTGTGAATTGAACCATGTCCTAGCGAACCAGAGGCAAGTACTTTACCACTCAGCCACAGTGATCGGTGAAAAAGTCTTTACATACACTAAAATCAAAAGTATTGACCTTAGTGCGATTGAGACAGTGGACTGATGCATGTGATCAACGATGATGATGATGATGATGATAACAATGAGAACAATAACGATAACAACCAGCTCTCCTTGTCCTCCTCCTCCCCCCTTGCTAAATTCAAGTGCAGTTGATCATATCATCTGTCATCCAGAATACTTTATCTCTGTTGAGCCTTATTGATGCCAGGTGAAAACACAAGAAACTATTCCATTTTAAGGAAACAGAAAAGATAAGAGCTTTTGGTCTCTCTCTTTGACAAGAAAAAGAGCAATGAGTACATCTGTGGAACATAACCATCTCTCAACCAATGTTCTCTCTAATCTTTTGTAGTCAGTGAGCACAAAAATCTTATGTTGTGCACATTTCTTTCCTGTAACAAAAGTATGTGTGCACTTTTGAATTTGACATATTGAATCAATATTTTTTCAATAAAAAATCAGTAACCTATCAACAGAATCTGAAATCTCTCAACCAATGTTCTCTCTAATTTTTTGTAGTTAGTGAGCACAAAAATCTTATGTTGTGCACATTTTTTTCCTATAAGAAAAGTATGTGTGCATTTTTGAATTCGTCATATTGAATCAATATTTTTTCAATAAAAAATCAGTAAGCTATCAACAGAATTTGAAATCTTTTGGGCGCACATTAATTTACTTTGTGTGCTGGTTGCAAAACATGTGCACACGTAGCTTAGAGAGTACTATGCTCTCAACCTTTGCTTCTGCTTTTCTCTGCCACAGTCTGCATTGGAGATTAGAATTATTTCAGAATCCCAGAAATGTCAGTGTTACTTATCTAACTACTTACTGCTGCTTTGTGATGCCTGTTTGTATCAGTTGGTAGAAAGTATTTTACGATTGTTGCTTAAAATAATCAAACTAGAGAAGGACGTACACAAGAAATTAGTAAGATCATTTTTTTTTAAAATTTCTTTATTTAATTTCTCTCTCAGGAAATTAGTCAAATATTTTTTTCCAATTTCTTAATTTAATTTCTTTCATTAATTTCCTTTTTTTTTTAATTTAAAAAAATACTCCAGTTGCAATCATGTAGAATTAATGAGAGTTTTGTTATTTTTGATTTAACTTATTGTATTTATTTTTGTATACATCCAATAAAAAAAGATTTTCTGGGCTTCTTTTTTCAGTTTTCAATGCCATCTAAGAGATTCTCTTCCTGTGATGTCTTATCATGCATTCTGTTGGTATTTTAAAAACTTAATGGGTTATAGTTGCTTTGATACTGTAATGTTGTCTGATATTAGTGCCTTTGTTCCTTGTTGTTCATTTGTTCCTTTCTGTTTGTAGCTGTGTTTAGTTTGAACGCATTTGGTTCATAACTTTATTTAGCGGTGCTTAGAAAAGAAGCTGAGAGACAGAACAAAGACATGTGCATGCAGGGCTATTGCCTGTGAAGAAGAGAGCCTTCACTGTTCTTGTTTTGGGGATTGGAAACAGAATGGGGGCTGTTGGGAGCTTGCTTTGGTGTGTTTATTTAGTATTAAACGTAAAAATTAATACATATATATAGAGAGACATTAATACATACATATATAAACATTGCAGGTACTTTTGACAGAGTGGCACCATTCTTTCTGGAATTTAGCCCTCCACAGTTGAGGTTTCTGTTTCTATCTATCCATATATTATTTTTTTATAATATTATTACCTTTATAAAATGTTATGTTTTATTTTCTTGACACAGAAATATTTGCAATTAAATTCAAACTTATTTGTGAGTTCCTGCACAATGTTACTGTTGAAGATGATAATGTCTTTTGAGGAAACAGTTCTCTCAGAGAGGTTGTTCCATTGTCTTGCCACTCTGGATGAGAAGAAATGCTTTCTGACACCAGTTGCTTCTGGTATTTGCATCTTTTTGGTATGACATCTTGTGGCTGTGCTGAGGGATGGTGTGAACATTTTCTAATCAGGACATCTGGTGCAATGTCAGCTCCTGCCGAGGTTGTGGATGTTATACATGATTTGGTATGCTTCAAGCAGATCAGCTTTCTTCCTTCTGTATTCCAGAGTTTCCAGATTTAACTTCTTCAGTCGGTCACAGTATGGAAGATCACTTAGTGATGGAACAATCTCTGTAGCTCTCCTATGAACCTGCTCCACTGCATCAATGTTGTACTTGAGGTATGGTGACCAGATGCATGAACTGGATTCTAGATAGGGCCTTTCACAATTGCTCTCTACAGTAGCAAGACTATTTCTTCATTTATTTTCTAAATTATTCTGTCTTTGAATTTATAGCCTGAGGATTTCATGAAATGTTCCTAAAGGGTGTATTTTAGAAATATTTGAAATTATCTTTTTTGTAATTTTGACAGTTTTTGATCATCTATATTAGTATCTATAGAGCAAATAAGCAAAACTCAAACTTACATTTTTAAGAATTTATTTGTTCGTGAATTAAATTGATTTAAACAGATTTGCATAATTTCTTATTAATTGATTGTCAAATTTGTGTTACTATTAGCAGATAATTTTGTAGTGTCACAGTATTTTGATCATATCTTTCTTAACTTGTCCCTTTATTTTCTATAACAATGAGAACAGGATAAGTCAATCTATTGGTCACCACCTCAGGATGATATTAACAGAGCATAAGAAGTTAATTAAATTGAATATTGGAAGGTTGAAAGGTGATTTATCAAAATATTTCAATACTTTTCAATTAGTCTAAATCAGAACCCCTCTTGTCATGACATGAATTTTAATAACTAGCAGACATTTTCAGATTTTCTGCTAGTTCCTGCAGAAGGCCTCAATTGGGCCTTTGGCCCCCAATAAGAGATTATGGATTTGAACTATGTATTTATTGAATCATACCTTATTTGAAAATCATCACCATCATGAACTCTTGAATCACATTTAATTTAAATATCTTGGGGGATTTCACAAAAGATAGGTGAATTATAATCAGATGGAGAGATAGATAGATGTGAGGGAAATGACAAAAGTCAGAAGGCTTGTGGTACAGAAGATGTATTTATTCTAAAGTTTTGTTTGTAACAGAACATCATCAAGTTAAGAATGAAATGTTGGAATAAATACATCTTCTGTAACCACAAGCCTTCTGACTTTTGTCATTTCACTGACATATTGTCGGATTCACCAGAATCCATATTCCATTTCATAGCTAGATAGATAGATGGAAATCAGATCCTTATCTATGTGAGCGGGAATGCAGACCAGACACAGTATTATTGGGATTTTCAAAAACTAACTTGCTAAAAACATGCCTGGGATCCCAGAAAATTTCATGGGGATATGTTGTGTGGTTCCACTATCACATACAGACAGACAAACATTTGGTGAATTATGATAGGAGATGTTATATAACCAAAGAGAGTTGCTAATTATTTTTACCATAAAGGTATTTATTGCACAGAGCTTAAGTTGATCTCTTCCAAGATCAGTACTTGACCTCATCTATTCTAGACTTCTAATAACAATTATAAGGAAATTTGTTTTCATTTTATATATGAGCTTCATCAATGTCTGCAGCCAACACATGGTTATTAGCTAAATTTTGATTTGAAATTTTCACTGAATAATGTTCGATCTATGTGATTAATGGAGAAGCGTTGGGTTAACTGCATTTACGATGAAAAAGATTATGTTGAAAAATAAATATTTGTTGTGTAAAATAAATACTTTTTTTTCATCATTAGGCTATGGACTTACTGATGTAGCTACATAGTTTTTCTTTTGATTGGTCTCAGTCTATCACTTGTTAATGATTGGTAATAATTGGTCCAATTGTTATTGCTTTATGGTTTAAAGTAAGCACAGTCAAATCATTGAAGCTTTCTGTTCTAATAGATAAAGTAAAGTAAAGTAGTGCCCTTATGCTGTCTCGGCTAATTTTTCAAGTTTTGTGATATGTGAAATAGACTTAGAGGCAACACGTACCCAAAGTGGTGTCATTCAATTCACCATACTCTAATAGATAACGCTTAAAGATAACCTGACATATTCACTAAGTTGAATTATCAAAAACAAAGAAGATAATGTATTAGTTCAACAAAAACAATACAAAATTGACTGTTAATGGAAGTTTGCCGTTATTTAAAATCTGAATTCTTTTCCATACAACATGGGCAACTTTCATTATAGTCCAGGCATTAGGTGTACCAGTAGACAGTGTTTGAAAGCTGATGAAATTCTCTTTCCTATATATATATATGAGAGAGAGAGAGGATAAAAAAGTTCAAGATGACCAATTACACTAGTATTTCATGCTTCAACATGATAATATTTATCCAAAAAGTTCTCGATACTTGATAATTATGATAATTATGAATTGAGCTTTAGCATATATGTGGAGGAAAAGAGGTTCAAGATAACCAGTTACATGTTTCAACATAATTATCAAGTGTTGAGCACTTTTTGAATAAATATTATCACAGACTATGAGCAACTTTTCATTTGGATAGTGATTTGTAAGGGACGGCAGATTGGACTGTTTCCTCTGCTGATTAAATACAGCTTTCTTGAGAACTGCTCATCCAAACAACTCCAGAACCGACACTGTTCTTCCTTAGGCCCTGAGCAATAGACCTACCAAATGTCAACTTAATACAGTGTACGGTCCTCGAGATATATTATTGTCACTAGGGCAGATGGCGGCCATTTTGAATTTCAGGATTTTCCCTTCATACAATTTTTGTAGACTTTCTTTCTCTCATTCAGAACATATTGATGGCACAAAATTTGTTGAGTTTGTTTTTGTTACAATTTGTGTGAGGTCAAGTTACATTTTTACTGGACTATTAATTATTGGTCTGGACTGATAATTCACTTTTCCTCTGATCTGTTTTGCTTTGCAAAAAAACAACTGAAAAGCAATTGAAAAATAATAGTATAAATAAATTGGTTGTATCTTTATGAATTAATATATGCATGCTTTTATAAGAAATAAACTCTTATAGGTACATCATTCTTTCTTTTTGAGATTAAAGCATTATTTGTGGTATGTAATTTATTGAAGAAATATTGTATCTATAGAACAGAGGTTAAATAAAACATTTCTAAAATCTTGTTTTTAGAAACAGAAGTGCTTCTACCAGATCCTCTTTCATAGAAGCCCTTAAATCTGATTTGATCATTTTCAGTGCTTTCAACACTGTAACCTCTGGATAGACTTCTTCTATGGACAGTTTTGATAAGCGTTCATACTTTTCCACTTAAAAGATCCTGCTGAAATTTCTTTATTTGGACATCTACTGGTTGATTTTCCACCTTTAAATGGCATCACTTTACTTTTGAACATTCAATTTTGTCGAAGAATTCTTCAGAGTAATTCTTCATTTAAAGAGGATGATTCTGAGTTACAAATGCTTCTAGCTTCTTCTTCCTGTGATACATGAGTTTCAAGTTCTTGTAACCCTTTTATTTGAATTGCTACTTCATAGGGTGCCTCTTTTCCTTTAGCAATTTGGTCATTGTTCAACAAAATGATCGATGTAAATAGCAGCTAACAGGATTTGATTATCCAGCAGGAGACCCTTTATTTATTTCATTGAAGATACAATGCCAACAGCAATTAATTGTCCAGTTTTCTTCAGGTGATATATGCTTTTCAACTCCAACAAGAATCTACCAGGTGTTAAATCCTCAGATTGCAACTTCCTATTGACAGTTCAAGGGTGAGCAAGCACATTTTCTAATTGTGTCAATTGCACCCACTGGCTTTCAGTTAGTGAAGCATTTTCGTTATCCAGATTTTCAAGAAATATTTTTATTTCAAGCAAATGCTTGATCACCAAATAAATGTTTCCGCAGGGTGTAGCTTGATCCAAAATGGATCCTGTTCCGGCACATTTCTGCAAATAGAATCTATTTTAGGGGTCCTGGCTGCAATGGCTACTTGCCTCAATTTACCAATGAGAGTAGATGCATGACGATCCTTCAATCCAATTTATATTGGTAGTTGCAGTGTGTATGCATATCTTAATGCACATGTTGAATTGGAAATAGATGCTTCTTTAACAATATCATCCAAAATTTTACTTCTCTCCCTTGTTTGTTCTGTTTGTGGATTACTTGCAGGAATGTCATCTTCATCTTTGAATATTTGTCTACTCTCTTCATTAGCTTTCTTCATTTTCTCAATTGTACTTAAAATGTTTGAAGCAATATCAGTTATAATACATAGAACCTATTTTCTTTTATTTAAAAAACTTCTTAAACATTCTTCCACTAACTTTTGATGATATTAGCTGGTATAATGTGCCTGGGTGTCCTTCACTCTCA
>VCCN01004508.1:2957215-2971392 GCA_006491835.1 Architeuthis dux | reverse complement strand
TATATATTGAGAGATAGAGATTTATAAAATTATCACGTTTTGCCAGAGGATACTAACCTTGAAAAGGCCAAGATAGTTACTAATTTTAAAAAAATATAACGCTGAGAGACACGTCTGGAATTCGGATTTTTTAGATTTAAATTCATAATCGTTCTTTCTTAGTATCATTAAACTACTGATGCCCGTGGGCCAAATCTTTCATGCAGATCATAAGAATCTTCTCAAAATGTTTATCTGTAAGCATCACTGATTTGAATAAAAATCATTTGTATTAGATTGGAATGGTTCACAAATATCTGATTACCAAACTGTGAGATGGAAATCTTTATGATACTGCATGAAATATACCAAAGAATGCATGAACAGGTCCAGTTTGTTATCTAATTGAAATTCTTGCTTAAGATTTACTTACATTTCAAGATTTTTAAATATTAACTGTTTAATCTTTGCTATATGGAAACATTTTAAATTGATTTTCCAATAAGAATGCTATTAAGTTCATTTGAAAATAGCATTTACAAAACTTAAGATGCATAACGTGCATGTTCACACACACACACTGGACAGTTGAACAGTACACAGGGCCACTGAGAGTGGGGTGCAGCTGGTGCATTGCCCCTGGCCCCAGAGTGCCAAAGCAGGGACCGAGATTTTCTTGGGTAGAGCTATGTATCAATACAATATATCCATTAATAACAGGTTGACTATTGTTAACAGGTAAGCGAATATTGTATGGTGTGCTAAAAAGGGTTATGGTTAATGAAAACAGAATGGCTAAAAACAAGGGTGTTTGTGGTGTCTGTGTGGGAAGGTGCGAAAACAGCCTCACACCACTCGTAGACCTTGACTGTACATTAAGCACATTGATGTAACCTATTCTGTTAAAATATTGCTTGGAGGCACATATTAATTCTGATAATTATAGTGAATAATTAATTTTCATAGTATTGTTAAGGATAATGAAAATTCAAATGGCTCTAATGAAATTAAACCTGTTCCTAGTGACCATGAATTGTTTCAGAGGCTTTGAGTTTTCTCATTGTTAAATATGAAATCTTGGATGTCAGGAATTGAAATCAAATTTTGGCATTTCATTATCACTTTTTTTTTATCTGCCTTTAAGGTCCATGATTGGTCATAGGCCTTTCTCAAGTAAATGTAAGACATGGGTGATGATAGGCCTTGCCTTGTCATACTGGCCCATGGCATGTTGACAGGGGTGAACATATGGATGCATGCCTTTCCCAAAGACATTAGTGTGCACTGAACACACACTGTCTGAGCTGGAGTTTGAACTCAACTCGCTGATCCCATTCTCTGTGCTGTTAACCGCTTGACCACTCGCACCTTTCTATTAACACTTTCTCACCAGATATTCTGACCTCACTGATCTGGCAGAACCATGATCCACATTGTTTTATAACATTTTATTATTGTATCAGCTTGTGTACTTACATTATAGATATCAAATTGGCTGAAATATAAAGTTTCTTGATAACCATCCTGTCTATTAAACATGAGGAGTGAGATCAAGTCATTCCAGTTAAATTATTTTGTTATATTTAGATTAGCAAAAAGAACAGGTCTGGTTCAATAGAAACTGCCACATGACCAATATCTTTTGGCAGCATGCTGTGTTGGTGTGATCAATTCAAATATTGGAAAAAGGGGTGATCAATGAATTAGTTACTTCTCTTGCCTTTTGTTTGGTGATGATCACTAAAATAGTCCAAATTTTCAAAAAACAAGCGGGAACACTGCCAGACACAAATAAGGGACAGATTTAGCATTAATTTACATTGTAAACTGAACCCCGCCTCCTGAAACCCCACCCATTGAAAACCTATCATGGGTGAATTAAAAAAAAAGTTTTTCTAGACATAATAAGAAATGAATGTTTAAATTTTCAGCCCTCTAACTCCATTGGTGTGGCCTATGCACAATATATACATACATAGCCAGCCAGCCAACCAGACCAACTTAAAAACTGAAGAAACCTATGTTGACACTTTCTAATAAGCATTGTAGAATACCAAGTTTCATTTCTCTTGGTATTGATAAATTTCAGTTGTTTTATTCTGATAAAATGTTTCCAACCAGTATTGTACTTAAAAAAATCTGAATGAACATCTTTCAGCATTGACTGATGCAAAAACTAATTATATCCAATAGAAAGGAGCAAGACAGTTTAGAAACTAACACACTGAAGCATCTGCTACTTACAATCCTAATTGCTTTTACTTACTATTTATGGTGTAAGCAATTACTGTGGCCTCCTGAAGCAAGAAAAGAGTCCCCAAAGAAGAATATGGCTCTGGGCCATAAAATGGTTTTAAAAAATAGACCCATTTTGTACATTGGAAACAATTTGAATGCTAAATTCTGATAGAATTAGGGGAAAAACACAAACTACTTTACTTGAGTAATGCAAGAAACATACTTAAATAAGATTCTCTGTTCTGAAAAAACAAAATGTCTGTATTGAAGACATCGCTGCCACTTCAAGTAAACTGGGAAGAAATCTGTCCCCAAATAAAAACAGCTGTCATGAAAGTGTGGACAACGGAACAAACCAAAAAGATAAATCTTTTATGATATTTAATTCAGGATATGCATGTCAATTATTTGCTTATTTAAGACAATCGGGGAACAAATTGTCATTAAATTAACAAAATCACTATTAGTCTAAACCCAAAACAAATAATACATAAAATATTCAATTGTAAATTAATAACGCTTTATACAATCTAAGTAAATGCTTTTGCAAAAGTTTTTTCTAATAAAGAGTGGGGTACTGTCTCCCCAGCCTATACTAGTAGCAAAATGATTTGTTGAGGGTTGGCATTACCTTTTTGGAAGTTAAATAATATGACAAGAGATAGGTGTTTGGTAAATAATATTAAAATTCTCATCCCTTTTATTTTTTTAAAGATTTCATTGCACTTCTTAATTATTGTATTCAGTCTCTTTAAAAAGCCTTTTTGATGTAAATTTTCATGATTGAGTTACTTATTTTTGTAAATTCCTTTTTATTAAACAAGAAAATGTTCCAGTGTTTTCCATAGTCTTCATATAATTCTTTTACTGTGACCATTGTGCTACCAATATTTATAGTACTCTATCCAAGTGTTATCTTGATTTTATCTTGTCATTAATATATTCTGATAGGATGTGAAAAAGAATAAAAAGTCTCCAAAGAGGACTGACATTATGCTGAGCTTCAATTTCTTACATTCATTAGAGAATAATATAAATCTTTAATAAAATCTGTAATATAAAACTGTTTTTATATAAGTAACTTGTAAATAAAACATGAAACCAGCACTAAGCAGCAAAGAACCAACTTTCATTGCCATTATAGTACTACTGGCTGTAATTGTGTATTCTGATAAAAATGTCACAGGTGATTTCTAGAACCTTCTAATAACTTATGTTATTGTTACTGTCAACCAAAACTGTCAACATAGGTTTCTTCAGTTTTTAAGTAAGTCTGGTTGGCTGGCTATATATGTATCACGCACTAGGTTTTAGGGGGGGGGGATCAATCTGCAATGTAAGTTTATACTAAATTGGCCCATTAGTTTTTGTCTGGTAATGTTCACACTTGTATTTTGAAAATTCAGACTTTTTTTTTAGCTATGTATGATGTGTGCGGACAGTACCAATAGAGCTAGAAGGCTGAAAATTTAAACATTTATTTATTATGTCTAGAAAAACGTTTTTTGTTTCTTTTTAATTCACCACCTAAATAGGTTTTGCAATGTAAGTTTATGCTAAATTGATCCCTCTTTATCTACACTAGTTTTTTGAAAATTCAGAAATTTTTTAGCGATCACTACCCTACACAAGGCAAGAGAAGTAACTTATTTATTGATCACCCATTTTTCCAATTTTTTAATTGATCACTCCCAACATGGCATGCTGCAAAAAGACGTTGGTGATGTGATGGTTTCTATTGAGTGACTAACCAGACCTGTCTTTGTTCTTTCTTTTTCTTGATTCTCAAATTAACTTTGCCAATAAGACGTATTTGATAAGAAGGAGTGTCTGTTTAAAAGAAAGCAATGAGGAAATCATAAATTCTTAAACTAATTAACCTAATTGCATAAAGTGGCTGATATTTGTAGCAATTTGCATAAACAATAATAAAAGCTGCCAACCAATTTATCCAAAGTAATTAATGAAAGCTAAGCAGGAAATAAAAGTTTGCCACATCTTTTGCCTATTTGTTTTTTTTGTATAATTTAACACTCTTTTCCCCATATTATGTCTCCCTTTTTTGACAGTGCACCATAAGAATCCCTGATAAATATGTTCTGATTTATTTCTGAGTTATCTTAGTTTACAAATCAATCTCCATGTGTACGTATTATATATGCAAGGATCTATATGTTAGATAAATATTTTCCCCAAAGCTATTATATATTAGAATCAACCAGAAAAGTTTTATGGCTTCATTTCTTGATACTCTATTACGTCATCATCAGACTGAAAAATCATATCTGATTAGTTTGGGTTTAGGTTTATGTTTTAGAGATGGCAGACATGTAGACTAATGTCTTTTTCCATGAATCAATATTTTTTTTATTTATATATAATGCCTATGTAGATATCTCATTATAAAATATTGTTGTGTCAACATTAGAAAAATCCCAAAGAACATTACAATAATTACAGAGCATGAAAAGATTACACATCTGGGCATCTCATTATAAAATATTATCTTGTCAACATTAAAAAATACATTAAAACAAATCCCAAAGAACATTACAAAAGTGAAAAACTTACACATTGTTATCAATAATGGAAAACTTCCATTTTGATAAATTCATGTGAATTAATTAATTTAAAGAAGAAAAAAATCTCTTACCAGCCTAGCATCACCATATCACACATAGACGTGTTATACTTTATACATAATAGCTTAAATTATTATGTCTGTATATTCAATTCCTTTTCAAATCTGAGATACCACAGTGGCTTATATATTTATACATATAATGACAAACTCTCATTACTGCCAAAATCTTATAAAAAATGGCCCTTTTGACTTATCATAAATTGCTGCATACAAGTCGACCTGGCATGTAAGTCAACCACAAGATTTTTGCTCAAAATTCTAGATTAGGGCTATACTTTTTATATATTTTACAAGTCAACCTCTAGTTTTCAAAAAATGTTTTAGGCTTAGAAACTTGACTTATAAGCCTCAATTTACAGTATTAAGAGTTCTGACCTTATTTGACATAGAGAAGGATGCCACTGTAGAATACAGTTTTTTGTTCAGAGATAATGGCAATTAAGATGACTATGATGAAAAATAATACTGAATAAATCTGTTCCTGTTTGACTCAGTTTGTGGAAGTACCCAAAATTATTATCCATTTTTGGAAAAGAGACATTTGTAAAATAACTGTTCTGTTTCCTGTGCGGCAACCTTTAATCACTGCTACCCACAACAGACCAGTTTAAACACTGTTGCTGGGTTTAGGTTATTCATGTGTCCTGACATTTATATGTATCTATCTATCTATGTATCCGGACGTTGCCCAGGCCTAACTGTTCATAGTAGAAACTTGAAATTTTGTACACATACTCCCCTCAATGAGTTGGGAAAATGTTTTTTGCTTTTTGAAAATTCCCCTCCATAATATGTTTTAGTGGGGAGGGGATTCAATTTGCAATGTAAGTTTATTCTAAATTGATCCCTTAGTTTGTGTCCGGCTGCATTCACACTCCTTTTTTTAATCATGAATTTATGGTTCAAACCTTACTGGTAGTATTTTCATCAAGGTAATTTAATTTTATCTCCACTACTGCTTAATTTACGAGGTAAAAGGAGCATATATGGGTGGTGGTGATGCATAATTTCCCTTGGAATGCTAGTTGTTTTTGTCTTTCCTTATTCTTCTCTGGTCATCTTATTGAATCTACCATCCTTGAAACATATTCATTTAACCCATCCTTCTTCTAGATGTTATCATCAATTTGTTGCACCTGTTTCCCTTTTCTAACACAATAACTACCAGGTCTGGTTAGTCACTAAATAGAAACCGTCAACTTTTGGCAGCATGCAGTGTTGGGGATGATCAATTAAAAATTTGAAAAAGGGGTGATCAATTAATAAGTTACTTCAATTGCCTTTTGTAGGGCAGTGATTGTTACAAAAGTCTGAATTATTTTTTAAAGCTAGCATGGATAATGATGGATCAATTTAGCATAAACTTACATTGCAAAATCTATTTAGGTGGTGAATTTTAAAAAAGCAACAAAAAACGTTTTTCTAGACATAATAAATAAAGAAACCATATACCTAGTTCCCAAAATCCATTTTCCATCACTGTTAGTAAACCTATTCACAAAATATTTATTTGTCACTTCTTGAATGATTTGCCTAAGTTGAAGTGTAAACAAAGTAATCCAAAAAAGAAACAGGTTTGTTTAATCACTCAATAGAAACCACATGACCAACTTCTTTTAGTAGTATGCCATGTTGGGGGTGATCAATCAATTGGAAAAAAGGTGATCAATGAATAAGTTACTCCTCTCATCTTTTGTTGGGCAGTGATCACTAAAAAAGTCTGAATTTTCAAAAAAAATATGTGAATGCTGCAAGCCACAAACTAAGGGATTTAGTAAGAACTTACATTGCAAATTGACCTCCCTAAAAACCTATTTAAGGGGGAATTTTAAAAAAATAAATAAATAAACTGTTTTTTCTAGACATAATAAATAAATGTTTAAATTTTCAGCCCTCTAGCTCCATTGGAGCTGCCTGCATGCATGATACATAGCTAGCTAGCCAGACCAACTTAGAAACTGAAGAAACCTATGTTGACAGTTTTGGTGACAATTTTAATTTACGGTTTCTAATATATTTTTTTTCTTTTGGGAAGTAATATATAGGTATTTATCTTATAGTTTATATCTTTTTATTTTTTGCAGGTGAGTAAACTTCTCTGATGATCTCAAGGTTTTTGCACTCTGTTCACTGCATCTTCTTTCTCAGATGTTTGGGACATTTTACCTTTTGTCAGGTAAGTTATATTAAAAGATATCTTTAAAAAAATGGTTTACAGTTTCTAATATTTCAGTTAACTTTTGTGTTATAACTTTTTTCTTCTTTAGAGTTATGTTGAATCTGTAATGGAGCTTATATTGATGTAATAGGGACTTTTATTAAATATATCTGATTCCATTGAAAGTTAGTTTAGAAAATGTAAACAAATGAGTGTAGCGTAGTAATCTCTAGATAGCCGTAGTAGTAACAGTAAGCTAATAGTAGCAGCAGTAGTAATAGTGCCTGAGTGCTGATGCTAGAGAGAGGAGGAAAGAGTAAGGTTAGCAATATGTGCTGGAGATCTTTCTTTGTCTGTTCCTGCAGTAAAAGGAATGAAATGCATAGGTTGCAAGGAAAGGATGCAAGAAGATGTACATGGTAATCATAAAATGAGAATAAAGAATACAAATACTTTGTAACATAATAAATGTGTATTTATTAAAGAAGGTATAACAATAAGCAAGTTCTGATCTGTAGAGAATGAATGAGAAATGCTTGTAAAGAGTTTGGTTTACTACTTAATAAATGTTAAAGAGTCCTTTGTTGTTAGAGAGTGTGTATGTATGTATGTATGTATATATGTATGTATGTATATGTATGTATGTAAATGAGGATGAGATGCGCGTCTCTGAGGTAAATGTGGAACCTTCATGGATTTGTTGGGCAACAAATCCAGACTGAACAAAAAATGAAGAATAGTCTGTCTTCTTATAGAAAGAGGTGAGTGGAGTATGTGAGGCTGGTCGAAATGTCGTCCATTGGAATGAATATTGTCAAAGTTCCAAGGTGAGATGTAAAGTGACAAGATACAAAGATTTTACTAGACTTGTTGTCTACAAAGGGTATCATGTTTCGAATCAAGTGCCGAATTTCCATGTTCTGAAAAGTTGGTAATCTAGAAGCACTGGTGGACAGATAACTTTAATTCTCGGAATAAATATGCAAAAATACATATGTGTCCATTACAAATCCTCCTCTGTTTTACCGTCTTCCATTTCCTTTCTTTATTTATTGAATAAAGTAAATATTTAATAAGCAGAACTTTCTTTTTTCCTTTCTCTTCTCTTCTTATTTTCTTGGCTTAATAATTTCTGTTTTCCTGTTTAGTTTTTCATTGGATATTATGGATACAATCTAAATTGGTTCTCACTTACTCTGTTCTTATCTCTTCCCCCTCGGATAGTCTAATAATCATGGCTTTTTCTTTCAGTATTCACTATTTTTAATATGTATTTCACTTTACCATTGACAGCTGAAACAGGCAACTTTCAATCCTAATATATTCATTTCATGAAGTGCACTCAAGATTGCAAGATAGAAGGGGGTAAAATCTTACCATTCAACAAAACAATATTTTATATATACCTTAATATGATATGCAGCTGTGAGGACTTTATCACCCCGAAGAAATATTAATCCTATAAACTACAGCTTTAAGAAATGTAATTACCTACAAAAACTGGTATGTACCAGGTAATAATGCTTGCTATCACAGCTATGCCTTGGAGAAAACTCTTTTATTATTTTACTTTCAGAGTGCTTCCAGAACTACAATACAATATAATATATATATAGTAATTGTTAGACTTGAAAAATATTATTGCACAGCCACATTTATCAAGTATTTACTGAGATTCCAGCTCACTTACAATATATAGCTTGCAAGATCATCTATGCTACCATGAGTGCCCATACAATATAATGCAACAAAAATCTATAAAAATGTCTCGAGGTTGATAGATAAGGGAAACCAAATGTTTTAACCAAAAGACAAAAACAAAACACAACAGGTCTAAGTTAGTCACTCAATAGAAACTGTCATGTAACGAATGTCTTTTGGCAGCAATCCATGTTGCAGGTGATCAATTAAAAAATTAGAAATGGAAAGAGGGTTGATCAATCAATAAGTTACTTTCGCCTTTTGTTGGGTGGTGATCACTAAAAAACGTCTGAATTTTAAAAAAAACAAGAATGAACGCTGCCTGGCACAAACTAAGGGACCAATTTAGCATAAACCTACATTGTAAATTGAATCCCTATCTAAAAACATATTTTCAGTGGAAATTTTAAGGAAACAAAAAACAATCGTTCTAAGGAGTAAATGTTTAAATTTTTAATCTTCTAGTGCCATTGGGGCAGCCTGAATGCACAATATATACATACAGTATCGTCCATGAATGAGTACACCCTTACTACTTTTTAATAGAAAGTTAATTGTCTTCTAAAACAAACATAGCAAAATTTAATTATTTCTAATGGAACATTACACAATGAAAACGGATATTATCAGGTATTATTTATGACCACTCTACAGCATTGGAACTCTGTTGCCAGAAGTAATTTTTCGTAGTATTTTACTAATCTTTGGATGGCAACCTATTCATATTTTTGGCAACAAAGTTTCAATGCTTTAGTGTTTGGTCATAAATAATACCTGATAATATCCGTTTTGATTATGTAATGTTCCACTAGAAATAATAAAATCTTGCTATATTAGGTTTAGAAGAAAATTAAATTTCTATAAAATGGTGGTAGGGTTGTACTTATTTATGGGCGATACATAGCCAGACAGACCCACTTGAAAACTGAAGAAAACCTGTGTTGACAGTTTTGGTTGACTGTTTTTTTTTAACAATGTGGCTTTTCTATGATATTGTTTTAAAATAATATAGAAACAGCATTTATAAATGGCATAGGTTAAAAACACTTAAGTTGAAAATGTCAGATTTTACAGTTATAAGATAATCTGCTAAAGCAAAGGACATGTAGAGGTGGCAAACTGTTACCCAACCTGGGTGTATGACATTTATAATATTTCTCATTGCTATCCTTATATGCGTGATTCTAAACTTTCCAGTTTACAGTCCCAGAGCTGGTCTTCTCAATGTAGCCTTTTAACTGAAGTTTCTACAGAAATTTAGAGCAACACAAAACTATTTACCCTAGGTAATCCAATTGCATAAGCATGCATCAATCCCCCTAGATAATCCAATTGCATAAGCACACACCATTCCCTAAAGAGGATTGAGGTAGTATATTAATATATTTCATATCTGCTTCACACCATAGGAGGCCCTGGGTTTGATTCCCAGTATGAGCGGAGAGTGTAGAAAACTCTTCATTAGGACAAATTTCCCTGTTCAATCAGCAACTAATTGAGTACACTCTAAGCTGTGTGATTAGGGTGGAGGTATCCCTTCTGTGGATTTGCATCCTGCCAAAGGAGTGGTCATTAAAACTTGTAAGAATAAAGTCCTGGTCTCGACCAGACTTGAAACTTGCAAGGATCACTAAGCTACATGAAACAAAAAACGGGTCTTCATCACTGGGCTCCATACTCCATTGGGAGTTGTCTCTTAACCCTTTATAGGGCAACCCTAAAAATATTTTAAATATCAAAACAATCTTTTTGTATGTTAAAGTAGACCTAATTACAAGATATTTTCAGTTGCAAGTTTTCTGAAATATTTTTGTTTATGGGAGCAAAACCACCTCTGATGAAGTGATCATATATGGTGCCTCACCCAAATAGTGACCAAAAATGGAAAATATAAAAAAATTAAAAATTAAATTAGAAAGTTAAATAAAACATAGAATTAAAGAATAACATTCAATATAATGAATAGATACAAAAAATTGATATTGACAAAAAAAATAACACCTCCGGGTTGATTTAAAAATGTTATTGTGCAGGCCAAAAACAGGCTAATTTAATGGTAAGCCTCAAAACAGTTTCTGTCTTTGTTCAAGCACAAGTGTACTTTGCAAAGCTTCCAGACCACATTGGTGCGGATTATGTTGTCTTTGTGGCTACAATATTTGCATGTGACTGACGGGTCCTCAGGTGATCATATATAGTCACTTGCCCCATAAAGGGTTAAGAGACAGGACGCTTTTATTTTTCATTTGGCAGCCTGCTAATCATCATAATTTCTTCAAGCAGAATTTACTTTCACAAATAGTTTTCATCTAAGAACAGAAAGTACCCAATGGCATTTTATTCATTCAAGTGCACTCATAATAGAAGACAAAATCAGAAACTCCTACTCTGAAATTGACTTTTCAAATTGTAAGTCTGCCATGTTAGTAGGCGTTCTCCTCTTGAGTTCCAAGTCTCCCAATTATTTAGATCAACTCAAACAAGACTGGAAGCAATGTCTATTAAGTTGTTCTGTCTTGAGAAAAGCTAATAAAAGTCTACTTTCCTCGTCCTTAACAACAATCATTACAGATGCTTTCATGAAATGGCAGACTGTAAAACAGGAATAAAACATTTTATAGAGAGAGCAAGCGCATCCTGGAAGTAAATTTTCAGATTGAACAGCCAGATCAACTATTAACTGATTGCGGCTGCATATAGATTCTGAGTGCTATGGTAGGTTCTTAACAGGTTTGACTCCAGTAGTGCATGATACAATTGAACACTGAGAAGTTTTGAAGTTCTTTCTTAGTTGCCAGATATATGCATGTTGATGCCAATAAATCACCTGGGGAAGGCAAAAATGATTTGAAATTAAGTTTTAAAAAATCCTTCTCTTTTTGAAAAGGCGATACATAAAAAATCTGTGATAGTCTCTTATCATCATATAAACAGGTCTGGTTAGTCATCACTCAAAACCATCACATGACCAATGTCTTTTGGCAGCACATTGTGTTAGGGGTGATCAATGAATAAGTTACTTCTTTTGTCTTTTGTTGGACAGTGATCACTAAAAAGTCTGAATTTTCAAAGAAACAAACTAAGGGATCAATTTAGCATGAACTTACATTGCAAATTGAACCTGCCACTTAAAACCTATTTAGGAGAATGGGATTTTTAAAAAATAAAAAATATTTTTTCAAGACAGTTGTTTCCCTTGCAGCACACTGCATTAGGGGTGATCAATGAATAAGTTACTTCTTTTGTCGGGCAGTGATCACTAAAAAAGTCTGAATTTAAAAAATAAAAAAATGCATGAATGCTGCCAGACAACTAAGGGATCAATTTAGCATAAACTCACATTGCAAATTGAAACATCCAACTAAAAACCTATTTAGGGGAGAATTTTCAAAAAACAAAAACATCCTTTTTTCTAGACATAATAAGAGATAAATGGTTAAATTTTCAGCTCTTTAGCTCCATTGGTGTGGCCTGTATATATGATACATAGATAGCCAGCCAGCCAGACCAACTTAAAGACTGAAGAAAACTATGTTGGCAGTTTTGGTTGAGGGTTTCTAATAACAATATGGTATAATACTTTCAGTAATCTTTGATGAATTGAATATTTCAATATAGCAGGTCTTAAGCTATCCATCAATCGATCAATATGAAAAAGAATTTAGAAAATGCTGGCAGCAAATGCTGTAAAACAATGTGAAAAAGGACTTACAAGTCAGCTGAGTACATTCACAATGCCCATCCCATATAAATGATTCTTTCCTAAACTTGCATTGATTTATCCTTGCTGATAAAGTTAAGTAACATTAGGTTTGGTCATCACCAAATGAGTAAACATTTAAAAACACTAGTATCTTTAATTAAACTACAGGACTTCTTAGGATGCAAAGCTATCCTGAAGTGTCCTATTATAAAACCATTTTTTGCATTTATATGAAGAAATGATTAACTTTTTAAAATGTATTGTATACTTATATATTTAGTATAAATACTATTATTCTCTAGCATAGTACCAGTCAAAAATGACTGGATTATTTCTGTTATGGATAAATTATACAAATATATATTTTAGTATAAGTGTATTTATTTATTTATTAGGATGCAATTAACTTACGAATGCTGGGTTGGGAGTTTTTCTTTGTTGTTAAAATTCAGAAAATACCAAATGACTAATAATTATGAAAATGTATTTTTAGGTGCTTTCAGTCAATAAGATTTCCATTCTGGAATTTTGTCAGTTTTAAGAAAAATTGAATTTTTATGGTTTTAGTTAGGGTTTTTATTTACATGTAACTATAATGCTAAGAAGCACAGAAAATTACTTTATACATTTTGTTTATAAACATTTAGCTGTTCAGTATTATCCAATTCTTAAACATTTCTGTTTTTGTTTTGTTTTGTATATCTATATATATATCTATCTATCTGTTTGTTTTGTATATCTATATCTCTCTCTCTCTATATATATATATTAATCACGGCTACCCACAACACTGTTTTATTGCTGGGTTTAGGTTATTCATGTGTTCTGATATTTATATGTATCTATGTATCTATATATGTATCTGGACTTTTCCCAGCCCTAACAGTTCATGGTAGAAACTTGAAATTTTGCACACACACTCCCCTAGGGAAATGTTTTTTGAAAATTCTCCCCCAAAATAGGTTTTTAGAGGGGGTTCAATATGCAATGTAAGTTTATTCTAAATGGGTCACTATTTTGTGCCCGCTTGTTTTTTTGAAAATTCAGACCTTTTTTAGTGATCGCAGCTTAATAAAAGGTGAGAGAAGTAACTTTATTCATTGATCATTATATTTGTTTTGTAAATCTATATATAATATATATTTGTAATTGTTTGAATTAGTCACTTATATTTGTTTTTTTGTTTTGATTTTTAAAATTTTAAATTAAATAGTATCATTTCATTGAAATCATTTGGAACAGTGGGGGTTAAATTTATCTAATTATCTAATTCATTGTTGGATGTAAATCCAACCTAGCAATGTAAGGGATATTTTTTTAACTGCTCCTATTCATTGTATCTAAAAAGAAAAATATTATTCTATTGTACTGTTGTGCGTGATAGATTTGCTGTTCATTGTTTTGACTAAGTTTGGCTCTCTCTATTGTTTGAGAAGAGGGACAAAGAAAATGTGGGTGAGTGGTGGTGACTGATGGCATCTGGGTAGTTGCAAGTGTGGAAACTCATTCTAACAATTAGAATGACATTCATACTCTTGTTCAGCAAGTGTTATCTTGGCATAATGGATGCTGGTTCAAATCATGCCAGATCTTTGTCATTATTTTATAAATTGGTTTGGTTCAGCGTGACTCTTTAGGCTGAAAAGACAAACAAACACAGTGACAATGGTATTTTATATAAGTAGAATAAAGTTTCTTCCTATCTTTTTTCTGTAGGATCTGTTAACTAACTAATAATCATCTTTTCATGTTTT
>VCCN01004508.1:2879475-2927668 GCA_006491835.1 Architeuthis dux | reverse complement strand
GTAATTTGTTAATTTGTGATTTATTCAAGCCAAAGAAAAGTGCATTACACTAGTCTGGTAGAGTGAACCAGCTTCACAGTTTTTTTGGAAAGTAAGTTTCTAATTCTATGGATATCTCTAATTAATTTATAACATTGGGAGACTACATTATTAACATGTATTTCTAAGTTTAGAGATTTATCCAGATAGGCCCCAAAATTGTTTACCCATTCAGAAAAATGTATGTAGTCACCATTATTAAGAATTATGCCATTGATGGTTCAAACATTTTTAGCACCTGTAGTAAATAATATAATCTCTGTTTTATCGGGATTGATCTTGAGAAAGAAGGCATTTATCCATTTAGTGATCTGAGCCATAAGTGATGGAACCGTTTTTTTAATAACATTATGTTGAAAACTAAGCATGAAGGTCTGTCTGCATTGCTGTTATCGGTATATCCACCAGTGGAGAAACCTGTACATTCTATTACTTTATATAGAGATCTAACGTAAATATTAAATAGGACAGGACCGAGAACTGAGCCCTGGGGAACCCCAAACAAAACATTTACATAGTCAGATAGTGAATCGTTAATTCAAACACATTGTTTTCTACCAATAAGAAAGGACTGAAACCACTTCAATGGTGTTCCCCTGATGTGAAATTCTTTGTCCAAAATGAATAGAAGCTTATTAATGTCCACAGTATCAAAAGCAGCACTTAGATTCAAAAGCAATAAAATAGTTGCATTATTACTTTCAAAACCCACAAGTACATCATTGCCAACCCTTAAAAGCAAAGTTTTGGTTCTATGTAACTTTTTATGTCCGTGCTGATGATGACACTACAACCCATTAGGTCATTTGTGGGTGTTCAATCTCACCAACAACACTTTCTTAATGAGCTTGCTAATTAGAACTATATCTGGTTTGTAATTTTTTAGTACTTCTGGGTCCAGACTGCTTTTCTTTAAGAGGGGCATGGTGGTTGATTCTTTTACTCTTTCTATGGAGCCAGTATCTAAAGAGATAATATGCATCAAGTTCCTTTGTTTTTCACTGACTTACTCGGACTAGTGTCCTTATTTAGGTTGTTATTGTCTTAACATTTCAGCCACTGTATCCTCTTTCTTCAGGTGTCTATTGTAGTTGGTAATATCTGGGAATTTTAATCATAACCATTTATTCAATCCACAGGGTTAGATTGTTCTCATTCCATTGTCGATACCAGGAGGGGATATCTTGTATCAGTTAATTCTTCTTAGTAGTGTCTGCCTCTTACACTGAACTGGAGTATATGATTTTTTGGCACCACCTGACCCAGGGATTGAACTCATGACTGTCAGACAGGTTACTAGATATGCTCGACCAATGTTGTTATCCACTTGCCGATTTGTCCTTTGTTAATGGATCAGATTGCCATTTGCCAAAGCAGAAACATGAAGAAATGCACTTCGCATAATAAACAAGATAGATAAAATGATGCATTTTTATGAATTTACCACTGTTCTTTCTTACTTTCTCATTGATCTAAGCTTTTAGGTAATGACAATGGCTTTCTTGCTTCTAGGTCAACTTGGTAATATAGGTTAGAAAGAGAGAAGCCCTTTTGTATTTGCACAAAAGAATTCATGTACAGTACAAGCTTTATTATCTTTCATCCTAGGAAAATTTTGAGTCATTCTTTTAAAAATGATCCGAAGGTTATTGTGTTAATTCGTTGTCTTGTTTTCCTCACATGTGAATTGTGAAGGTTTTAAAACAGTTTTGTTCTGTACCTCAAATATATATTTTACGTATTCATGTTTTGAAATGTTGAAGATCTTTGGCTTTTATGCCACTACTATATTTAGTAATAATATAAACTATTCAGAAGAGCTATGTGTCACATCAACACATAGTTATGTAGCACTAAGCACTATTTCTTGAACACTGAACAATTTTTATAGAAGAACAGACCATTGTTGTATTGTGTGTACTTAACTGTCATTGTGCTACAGGTTGTATTCAGAATATAAATGAAATTAAAATAGAGAATGTGAGCTTCCTTAATCCTTAAGTGAAATGAAAGTCAAAAACCGTACTCTTAAAAATGCTTTTTAAGAACCGGAATAAACATCATGAATTATTTAAGAGTTAGGAATCATATAAAATCCAGAATAATATATTGTATCTGATAGTTCTCCTTTACTGTTCTGTAAGCTGTAAAGCGCATTGAAATGAAAAGTTCATCTAAAACATGACCAAATAAGCATCATTTCTCAGGGTCAATCATATGTTAACCACTAACAGATTTGTATTGCTGATGATTGACAAAAACCACACGATTGAAAAACAGGGAAATAACATTTAACTTTTTAAAGACTTTACATTGAAAAGGTCTTCTGGTTTTTTTTTACCTTTTTAACCTTGCCCTTCAATCAAAACCAATTTCTCATCTTCCTGTAGTGAAATTTCCTGAATAAAAACAACCATGCTGAGAACAAAATGGTGTTTTTGGGGGGGTAAAGTTGACAATCAAGTTGTTTTTGGCATTACTTGTAGGTCAAACGTCAGATGGCTTGCATCCTTCCTGTACAATCAAGAAACACCAGCTCTGTGTATATAAGCTTATATGTGTGCATGTGGATATGTCAGTATATATATTTTTGTGTTTACATGATTACATATGTATCTGTAAGTGGTTGAGTATACACTCACGGGCAAAACAAATGAGCCAAGTATTTTTATCAAATCTTTTGCAATTACTCAAATATTCGACAATGTTATACAACAGTGCATGCAGTGTTTGTGTGCAGAGTACCTTTTAGTATGGGATAGCTCTTCCCTTGTTTTTCTTCAGAAAACTGAGCCATTTGGGCAAGCTGTCCGATAGTTGTTTACAGTGTGCTGGTTCAATGTTATTCCATTTATCCCTGACTGCTTCCCACAGCTTGTTTTTATGTACAAACACCCAATAAACATTTGGACAGAAGCCTTAAGCAAATGTTAACCGACTGTCTACTACTGTTTGTATGACATTTGGCTGTTAGCAACTGTTTGTTGAGCGTTTGCAAACAAACAGAACTTGTCTTCACTCAATGTCTTTGCAAACGTTACATGAACATTCAAAGAACATGCCGATATTTATGTGTGCTTGTGTTAATAGGCAAATGTTTTGATGTGTATGTGTTTGAACACTGTAAAGATGAATATATACATAAAACACATCTATATGAAAAAATATATTTATACAAGATATAGACATAGAAATACAGATACAGGTTTTCCATAGACATTGAAATATGTTAGTGGATGCTACACTTTTCTAGTATTAACAACAATTTTATCAGAATTTATTACTTTATTTTTGAATTAAACACATTTCATATTTTGGTAATTTTTTATTATAACACTTGAAGAGATTTATTGCACGATGTTTTTTTAAGATAACAAAAAATTACAAAACCACAAAGAACTGAGCAAGTCATTGCAGAAGTATATTAATATTATTTTGTTTTTGTATTTAACATGACTTTTGAACTAAATCAACAAATTGTATTTTAGAAAATAGATTATTCGGTTTGATCTTCAAAAACCTGGAAATTATCATCTGCTCAAATATACAAATCACTTTTTACTGAATTTCTGCTTTGGTAATATGAGCTGCCATTTGGAAGAGATAGAAATACTTGACCATTTGGTATTACAGAATCTTTGCAACCTAATGTATCATGAGAGACTGCTGATCATTAACCTGACCAATTGACCTGTCCAATTAGTGAGGACTTAAGATCTGACAGAAATTCTTCATTGTCCAAAAGAGTTCATTTATCAACCAGAATGTATAATCTGTGGCCATGATCATTAAGTATGATATGAATAGTTAAAGTAGTTAGAAAATCAAAAACATACTTTTCATAAGAACAGCAACTTACAAGTATAAACCCGAAAAGAGTTGAGTTCAAGGAAGTATTTTCTTTTACTTTCTTTAAACCAGTTTATGAAATAACCATTTTTGGCAACTTTACTCAACATTTACATTATTTATAACAGTTATAAAATGTTAACCATTGGGTCATGCTGAAAGCAAAGTGATGCCATCCTCCTAGAACTCCAACATCTTTTTCAATATCCTTAGAGTCAAGTTGTGGTTTGTATTCTCAAGAAGATAGAGAGCAGTAGAAGTCACTAAGAAAATAGATATTATTTATGATTAGTGTTTTTATTAATTTAATTAATGATGCTGCAAGAAATAAGCTGATTTGAATTTTGGCAAAAGTAATAAATAAACTTCTACTTCAAAAGCTGCTTTGTACAATCAGTTGTTTCATTGGTTCATCTGAAAGCAAAGCAATGCTGACAACCAAAAAAGAAAGACACATTTGTGCTGCTGGTAATAATAAAATATTAGGCCTAACTCATTTCTATTTTTTCCTACATTACTTCTAGGCTAATCAGTTATACCTTTTATAACCAATGTTGCCATACTGCCTTCATATTATTGAAGCTTAGAATGAAAATATTACCTTTTGAAATTTTATCTATTCCTGGCGGCATTGACAACTTTATTGAATTATTTGCTGTTATCATCCCCAAATCAGAAGTCATATTTTGTCGCCTAAAGGAACCAGTTTCAGCAATGCATTTTCTTTCTATATTTACCGCCCGCAGCTTTAGCTGTTATGAAAAAGAATTGAATAAAGTTGCTTTACTTTATTTGGTTTCAATGATTTAAGAATCATCATGTGACAGTCTAGGGCCTTGTGATAAATGTCTTGTGAGAAATAATGGTCTTCTGGGACAGTGACAGGTCATCAGAGGATGTGTCTGAATAAAAAATATTACTCTACTATCTATGGTTTCTAAAGGAAATAAAACGACAGAATGTGTCTTGTTTCTCATTATTTTTGTCTTGTTTAACAAAAAGAAAAATGTGTAGTGGTTCTCTAAAAGCATTGGCAGGCCCAAAACAGAGGAACTATCATGCTATCAATTGACATTTTCTCATCATCAAAGAAGACGCTGTTTGTATAAGTAGGCTCTTAGTAAGACTGTTACATACAACTCTTATTCTTTACTTTCTGGTAATTCTCTCGAAGAAAACAGAATATATTATTTAGAGTGCAGACACCAAACTCAAAAGAGCCTTCAAACAATCCTAGAATTGATTTCAGATAATGTATAATATTTTGTTGATATTTTGATTTAAAATTATATCAAAACAAGTGAGAAAAATGAAAAGAATTCTGGTGATGGACTTTCAAGATTTGCATTCTCCTCAAGAATTTAGATTTATTCAAGTCAAAGATAGTTTTCTCCATTAAAGTTATTGTTTTTATTGATTTATGTCCCTACAAAATCCAAATTACAGTCATTGCTCTTCTCCTTGTATTCCCTTCAGAATGCTTTCAACAAACTCCTGCAACTTTTTAAACTTGTGTGGCACATTTCAATTGAGGATTTTGCCTGTAGATTTATTTGAAAGTTTCTTTGACTTGTGTTAAATTTCACTTTGCATACTTTTTCAAATATGATCTTCAATCATTCCTATTTCCTTTGACTGCTTCAGGCAATTACTGATTTTTTAGCATTTTCTGTCTTGTACTTCTTTATTCTTTCCTTTGTACATCTTTACATTGAGGACTTAAATTTCTTTTGCTTCCTGCTTATAAAAGAAATCTGTAAAGGAACTTCCACTGACCTGATTCTGAAGCTTTTTCATCTTTTTCTTTAAAGATTTTCTCTTTATTCATAATTTTAGATTTTTTTTCCAAAGGTTTTAAACTTATTCATATATTCAACATCTGTTCTGTCTTGACTTATTTTGCTATAATTTTTAAATAAGAATTGAATCATTCTCTGAAACAACTACATATTTTTAATGTAATATTTTGGTAAATTCTTTGACGATCTCCAAGTATAGATGTCTACACAATAAGAACAGACCATATTTTATCGGTACTGGCTCTTAGGGTAAATACCCTCTTGGCCTAATTTGAAATCTGAATTTTCCTTTTCCAAAGAAAAGAAACTTTGTCATACCATTATTTTTTTACTTGAACAAAACCCAGAAATGTTTAACATCTTTTCATCACTACAGTGGAAAATTACAAAACATTATAGAAAGTTTAAATATTCAGACTTTACACTTGTCTTCTGATGATGGTTGGAGAGTTGCCAAGTTGAATACTTTAAGTTTCTAACATAAATGATGAATGTGCTGTCCAAATCAGCTACCTCCCCACATCTTGTACAGGTGATTTGAAACTGGGCATGCAGTGTTCAAGTTCATCTATTATTTGGGTTGCCTGTAGTAACTTGACAGATTGTTAACTCGTTTCACACCAGGGATGAGCAATACCAGTCACCTGCAGAGCTTCATAGGAATATTTAAATAGCTAAGAATGAGGTGGACTTGTATAACTACAGTACCATCTTGTACATCTTAAACTCCTCAGAGATTAAATTGAACAAAATGCATGCAATCTAGCCGTTGCCATCTTAGAATGCATATGCTGCCAAATTGGTCATAAACCCGTCTTTTGGAACAAAAGTGATTTTAGACCAAAGTGATGTAGACAAAACTGATATTTGCTAAAGTGATGTAGACGAAAGTACTGTAACCCATATATATATATATATTGCCATCTTAGAGTGCACATGCCATCAAATTGGTCATAAACCCGTCTTTTAGCCTCAGGTAGCAGATAAATTGATAACGTCAACCACCTTTTGAGAAAAGATAGCTTAAAAGATGGCAAATATTGATTGGTCATCTTTAATCAAGAGTCAGTACTTTTAGCAAATATCAGTTTTGTCTAAATCACTTTGGTCTAAAATCACTTTTTCCCCAACAATATCTCCAAAGGTTGTAAATGAATTTCAATGACATTTTGTTGAATGATTGGCCATGGACTAAGGAAGAATTGATGAAATTTTGGGGTGGATCCAGAGATTCTTTTCGATTGTGAGATATTTTTAATTAAATTTTGGGACAACTCCTGGAATCTTTTTCCTCTCAGTCGCAAAAGAAATCCTTGGATCGACCCCAAAATTTCATCAATTCTCCTTTCTTGTGACAAAAGTGATTTTAGACCAAAGTGATGTAGGCAAAAAACTGATATTTGGTAAAGTGATGTAGACGAAAGTACTGTAACCCATATATATATATTGCCATCTTAGAGTGCACATGCCATCAAATTGGTTAGCCACATTGTAGCAGCGTGTAAGTTTGGAAAAAGCTATTTTTGCCCAAGAAATATATAGATACTTTGCAGCAAAATTTTGAAACCTGCAGATAATCTTGTGGCTGTCACACATTTTTGCAAGACAACAAACAGGACACAGAATGAGAAGCAATGGAAATAAACAGTGCTTATTTTCTACACAGCATGTTTTGGTTGTGTGTATCCAGTATTGGTACAATTTCATTCAACAGATATGATTTTGTCAACAGAACTCTTTCAAAAGCAGGTGTGCGTTGTTTGTCTCCCTCTTCAATTTGTTTTCATATCGTTTTGTCTCTACTTCATCTCTCTCCCTCCTCTGTTCTCTCTCCCTCCTCTGTTCTCTCTCCCTCCTTTGTTCTCTCTCCCCAATTTCACAGCAGTCCCTGGGAACATTGATGACAATGCAGCAATGCCACATAATCAATCAGTTTTTTTGTCTAGAAACAATTTGGTCTTTTGACTCCAGATGTGAAATGTACTCTTTATTTCTCTTTTACAAAAATTAAATGAATTATTTTGACACATAATTGATATCTCTTATTGCCGCAAAAATGATGTCCAGACCTGATCCAAATTTGTTCATTCTCATACCAATAGGGAATTGCATGAAAAGGGGTGATTAATGTCACTCTTACGCTGAGACCATTTCTACGGTTGGCAGCCATATTAATCTCCATTTTTAATTTCTCTACAATTCTATTTTATCCCTTGTTTTGCTTGTTAGAAACTGTCAACCAAAATTGTCCTCAGAACTGTCAACATAGGTTTCTTGAGTTTACAAGTTGGTCTGGCTATGTAAATATTTATCATGCACCAAAAGTGCTGCACCAAAACTGCTAGAGGTCTTAAAATGTAAATATTTACTCCTTATTATGTCTAGAACCCCCCCCCCCTAAATAGACTTTTCTTAGTGGGCTCAATTTGCAATGTAAATTTATGATAAATTGATCCCTTAGTTTGTGTCTTTTCAGACTTTTTCAGTGATCTCTGCCCAACAAAAATCAAGAGAAGTAACTTATTCATTGATCACCCCTTTTCCAATGTTTTAATTGATCACCCCAACACAGCATGCAGCCAAAAGACGTTGGTCATGTGACGGTTCCTATTGAGTGACTAACCAGCCTTGTTTTGCTTGTTATTTTCATGCTATTCTAAAATCTGAAAAATTTAGTCAGTTTGTAAAAATTATTCAAGAAAAAAATAATTTCTACACAAAAACTATATGCATAAAAAAATAATCACCAGCAATATTTTCTTCTTTTTCGCTCGTTCTATAAATTAAATGCAAAATTATGAGAAAATTGGCCATAAAAATGATATTTTATTTGGCCTGAGAAAGCAATTATTTAAACCAACACAAAATACAAAGGCAGAATATGCAAACTTTCACATGATGATAATCTGGATTGAATCTAATCTCATAATAAATGAATTACACAAAATAGTTATTGCATGTTAATTTTATAACCAGAAGATGTTTTTGTTATTACATTGTTAAAATGTTATTTATTTTCAATGTTATACTTGTGTTTAGTCAAATAACTTCAATATGTCTTCTTGAACATAAACTGACACATAATTGTGAAACAAAAATGTTGAGCATAGCAATTATAAAAACAAGGCATAAGGTATTCACTTCTGTATCTGTAGTAACTTCTGCAGTTGCCCTGGGAAAGAGCAAGGGAATTAGAAAACTGCTTTTCCAATCTTTGTTGGAAAACAGTCCTAGTCAGAAAAGAAATTTGTTTGTAAAATATAATGACGATTCATGGTGGGAATAAACTTTTGTGTTCACAAAGAAATCTATCAAAATTATTTTTGTTTTAAAATATTAGTTGTGTCATCTGATTTACAGTTAACAAACTAAACTGAGAAAAATGGGGCATTTGGAAAAAAAAGAATGTAAATAAGTCATGAATCCAATGATTCTTTCTATCGATTTTAATCTGTTCATATCTATCAAGTTATGTATGTGTGTGCAGGGGCGTTGTTGACACTTTTCCAGAGTGAGGTGGGGGGATATCTTTTCAGAGAGATGGGGAGCAAAAGGATATATTGGGAATATATATTAGTAGTGTAATGAAATAGACCCAGATCAGGTTACCGGTGGCCAGTTGGGATAAGAACTTGGTCAGATTTGGAATCTGTGTCAAGCTGCCTACGTGACCAACTGGGGTATCATGTTATCAAAAAACCGTTGGGAATTTGAAAAGTGGGAGGAGTTATGACCATTAGATATATAAAGGCTAGATCAAAACAGTAAAGTTAGTTGGGGTCGGGAGGCGTCCCTGCCTGACGGCCCAGCAGTAGCAGTAGCAGCCCTGAAAAGTGACCCACTCTTTTAAACAACGACATGCAACAGAATTTCCGTACCTCGACGAAATCCGCAGACCAGCCCAGAAATTGACCTGCCTGGTACGGAAATAAAGCTTCTCAAAATTTTAAGATCCGCGGATTTTGTCGTCTTTTCTCTCCACACACGTGGGAGTGTTTTCTTTGTCCGAAAATGAATTTCCCTCCATAGAGAAATTTGTCTCCCGTCGGCAGACCGGATAGAGAGACACCATCATCATGATGTCATCATCGCAGTCCACAGCCCACGAAGGAAATGTGTGTCTCTGCCTTTTTCTCTCACGGCGACCCTCAACATCTCTTTCCCTCATGGCGACCAGAGAAGTACAGAGGTTCGAAGGCTCGTTATGCTACAGTAGCAAACCTGTTACCAGTGAAGAATAATCCTATCTTTGTATATGGGTATATTAAATTGGTGCTACATAAAACAATTGTACAGCACCATTATTCTTTACTGACTATAAGGTTCCAACTTTCAAACCCCTTCATCTATTTGACTAGTTTTTACCTTCTTCCTAATTTTAGTTTTGTTGCCATAGAAACAGTGGCCTGAATTAATAAGTTGTATAAAAACAACTAAAATTTAATAAAAAGTGGTGTGTTACAATACTTCATCCAAAAATAATAAATATTAATTTATAAAAAAGACTACTAGGTCTCATATGTAAAACAACAAAAAGTATGAGTTGTAGGGAGTGAGTTTATAAGTGTAAATCAGCTTAGTGGCCGATTGGTAAAAGCAGCTAGACATAAACTAGTCTCCCTCTGGCAATGAGGGTGTGAGTTTGATTCTCACTAAAGGCTTACTCTTTATTTCTGATTGCGCTGTTATTCGTTGCCATAGAAACAGTTGCCCAAATTAATAAGTTGTATAAAAGCAACTAAAATCAGGATGAAGGTAAAAACTAGTCAAATTTAATAAAAAGTGGTGTATTTCATATTAGATACATTTTTAATTTTATTATGTTGCCAGTATTTACAGAGAAAACATGAATATAACTTATTCAGTAATATTTCTTGTTTTTATCAAACTAAAGCAAATTACATTAAGAGGAATGTGATATTAAATTACAAGAAGTAAAAGTTAATCTAACTTAGGAGAGGCTCTAGAAGAGGTTGATGAATACATCTACCTAGGACAGGTGATAAAGCAGACATGGGCAAACTGCAGCCCGTGGGCCACATGCGGTCCTTTTGACTTTCTGAACAGCACACTTAATTCCATGAGGAAAACAACGTTGTATTACATTTTCATCTAAGAAAAGGGGAAGATTCTTTGAAGAAATGAGAAAATTCTAGGATAAGTGGACAAATGATTACTTAAGTAAAAAACAGACCAAGGTGTCCAATATGTTCTGAATCCCACTCCGCATTTAAAGAATTTAACGTTAAGCGTCATAACACAACTAAACATTCTGGCTATGATAAATTTAAAGGAGATATCAGAAAGCTTAAAATTGAAACACTAAAGAAACAGATCGGTAGCCTGAATACGCTTTTTTTCTAAAGGGCAAACAAAGCTCAGCGAAATGGTGCATGCAAGCTATGTTGTTAGCAAAAAAGGTTCCTAATATTCTAAAAATTATTCTGATGATGAATTTGTGGCCCGGTTTATGATTAGCAATATCTCATGCGGCCCGCTGCTCGAAAAAGGTTACCCATGTCTGTGATAAAGCTAGAGAAAGGTCATGGCAGCAAAATAAAATGATGCATAACGATAGGATGGAAAACATTCTGTATGAATAGAGACATTTTGAAGAATACCCAGTCAATGTGCTTAAAGTGTAAAGTATACAACGGTTGCATAATACCAGCCCTGACTTACAGATGCAAAACATGGAAATTAACAAAACGTGCTGAAAACCAACTTAGAATAGCACAGAGAGCCATGGAAAGAGCAATGCTAGGAATAACCCTAAGAGATAGAAAAAGATCAACATGGATCAGAGGGAGGAATAGAGTGAAGGATATTATACAAATAATTAAGGAAAGAAAATGGAGATGGGCTGGTCATCTAGCAAGAAGAGATGACAATAGATGGAGGAAAAGACTAACCGATTGGTGCCCATGGGATAGTAAACACAATAGGAAAAGACCAGACACAAGATGGAGGGACGATAGAAATGTTTGCCGGTAAGATGTGGCAGGGGTTAGCACAATCTAGGTTGTCATGGAAGGATATGGGAAAGGCCTTTGTCCAGCAGTGGACTTGTAATGGCTGATGATGATGATAATGATGATGATGACAGTAACCAAAGAAATTTTAAGATAAACCTTTTTAGTTTTGAAAAAGAATGTAAAGGAGTGCATTTAATAATACAGTAAAGAGAATCATATTTTTCACAGTTTAAAATTGTGACATATCCAATTACAAAAACACTATTATCCTTAATTTTTAAGAACTTCTTTTGATCTGTTGTTCTTCTCTGTTCATTTCTGGTTACTTTAAACCATTCAGTTTGCAATACCCTGGCTTTGGAAGAAGCACAAATTATATTGTTTGTGGTTAAGTACATGTTGTGGCAAATATAGTGCAGCCTTCTCAAAGGTTTGGCCTGAGGCTTTATTTATTGTCATTGAATAGCATAAAAAATCTTTTCATACCTGTGAGATCATTAATGATAATTATTGATATGATACAATAATTTGCAATATGAGAGCTGTTTTCAAGGTATGCAGGAATAGCACAGACTGTAGGTAAATAGGTAGTGATGAACAAGCATATATAAACGTTTTTAGTGGATAGCTTATAGTGTTGATAAAATCATAAATCTTAATTATGCATTGATATACTAGGTTTTTGAACTGTTTCATAAGGCTTTTAGGAAATTATAATAAAGCTTGAAAAAAAAAATTGAAGGTATGCATATGATCATATATTTAACTTAACTAGGGCAGTGCCCATTCCAAAGGTGCACATTTGGAAGGGGCCGGAATTCATGGTCTGTGGAGCAGCCTGCCATAATAGTCATGTAAAATAATTTTCCATCCGTTGTACGAAACTATGGCTTCAAAGTATTTCATTACTTCTCTCCAGTGATGCCAATTTAGATATTTTATATCTAAATTTAGATCTATAATTTTAGATAAAAGATCTATAATCTGTAAGTTCTTTTTTATTTTATTAGATCTCTCGAGAACCGCTGACCCAAAAAACTTCAAACTTGATGCTGCACTGCCTTGTGTACTGACTAATATATCTGGCAAATGTCAATTTCATAAAATGGCCAGTTGTTGAGTAATCACAGTGAATACAATTGTAATTAGATACCTAATATGAAGTTTCTTTAGTGATATATTCTTGCGAGGAATGGTCATGAAATTTAAAGGAAGGAGTATCTTCTCGAAACTGAAACAATCTAAGTCCCAAAATCTAATTCAAAATTATTCATATGACATCAATTAACTTAAAGTTGAAATGCAAAAAATATTGATCTCGTTCATAACTTCCTTTAATTGATTGCCTGAAATGGTTTTAAATCAAAACCACTTCAAGCTAAAAATAGAAAATTCAAAAAGGCTAATATTCCAGTAGCACAAGGCAAACCAAAATTGAAAGCAATATTTTGGGAGGGTCATGTAAAAGGTTAACAAACAAGGCCTGTACTGGTTATATTAATTGCCATTAATTCAATTATCAAACTCTTTAATTCAATTATTAAGTAAAGCCACTCAGATGCAGCCAAATTATTGCTTGACTTTACACTTGTATTAGAAACCGTCAACCAAAACTGTCACCATAGGTTTCTTCAGTTTTTCAGTTGGTCTTCTTCTTATGTCTAGAAAAAAAACTTTTGTTTTTCTTAAATTTCCCTCCTAAATAGGTTCTTAGTGGTGGTGGGAGGGGTTCAATTTGCAATGTAAGTTTATGCTAAATTAATCCCTTAGTTTGTGTCTGGCAGAATTCCCGCTTGTTTTTTGAATATTCAGATTTCAGATGTATTTTGTTTAGTGATCACTGCCCAACAAAATGTGAAAGAAGTAAATTATTCATTGATCACCCCCTTTTTTCCCAATTTTTAATTAATCACCCAAACACAGCATGCTGCCAAATGACATTGGTCATATGACTGTTTCTATTGAGTGACTAACCAGACCTGTTAAAAAAATGTATTACTTCAAATACACATGGATATATTTGTATAAAGACCGTAAAAGAATGTAGAGATTATTATAAGTCCTTGCATACCTGTTGATTTTCTGTTGATTTTCTGTTGAAATAGTGAAAAATACTAAAACTTATTTTATATAATATTCTTATTGTGGAAATAAAAGAGCTTTCAATTTGAATATTCCTAACTTTTACACTTTTGATATTCCATGTATATATGAACATGATTGAAACAGTAATTTAATTTTATTGCCTTAAAGCAACATTAGATATTTATGAATAGATATTTTTAAAAATTAGATTCTGATGAATAAACCTTTTTTTACATAAAATTATAATACTTTATTGCAATAAAAAAGGCTTTTATCCAAAGCACTGAGAGTTTCTTTTTAATTCTTCACCTTCAATATATTCATTAATTGTCGAAATCTTGATTGACATTATATCTATTTATTTTCAATAAATCTTTTGCCTAGTAACCTAATTCTTCCAGCTTCTCAAGTTTGTTATTGTTCCATACAAAGTAGGCTGCATTCTTTGCTTTGATTTGTTTACAGGTCTTTACAAGAATTTCTGTTCTCCCAATGGACTTGAACTCTTTGTGATGAGTTTTTCAATTGGCACTGTTTTCTTATCTTTTTTTATATTGAACTTCAAACATACCCACAGAAACTGCAAACTATGAAAAGCTGTTGACTATGAAGTAAACTCTGCATGTTTTGTCATTTCATCTTTATCCAATTACACAGTGATTTTTTCATGATTAGTGTCAACATGATCATGTGGGAACCGAATGGGGGGGGGGGCAGGAGATGACTGAAAATTTAAACATTTACTCCTTATAATGTCCAAAAAAAAAGTTTATTTTGTTTTTTGAAAATCCTAACCCCCTAAATAGGTTTTTAGAGGGGGTTCAATATGATATGTAAGTTTATGCTAAATTGGTCCCTTAGTTTTTGTCCGGCAGCATTCATACTTGTTTTTTGAAAATTCAGACTTTTTTAGTGATCACTGCCCAGCAAAAGGCGAGAGAAGTAATTTATTCATTGATCACCACTATTTCCAATTTTTTAATTGATCACCCCCAGCATGCTGCCAAAAGATATTGGTCATGTGACGGTTTCTATTGAATGACTAACCAGTCCTGTTTTCTCTCCAGTTTGCAATGCATAAAATATAGATCTGGTTAACAACTAAAGCATAAAACCAAAAACCAAAGGATATTGTGAGATTAATGATTTTTTATAACATTTTCAATTATCTTATCATCTCCTTAAATTATTTGATAAACTAATGTATTTTTAGGAGAATGACTCATATTTGTGATGTTCAGATTATTTATTAGGGTTTATTGAAACAGGGACCATTTTAAAAGTTTCCCATCTACCAGTTTTACTGTAAAATATACCCCAACAATTATGTCCCTGTTGTATTCCATTTGAATACTGCCACTCAGTATACACGGATTTAACGTAGGTTTTGTATTACGTTTACCAAGTCTGAAACTAAATGTCCATTCACTAGTTCAACACACAGTCGATAGATTTACAAGCTTCACACCACAAAGGGAATACTGTTCGCTTCACAAAGGAAGGAAATAAACTCCTCATCAGTCTTTTACGCAAGTCATTTATAGTCGCCTAACCACGTGACTTTCTCAAGCTGGTCCAAACTAAGAGTAGGAGTGATACCCAAAAGTCCCAAAAGGCTGTATGGGAATATCAACAAAGCTTAGTTTAGTCTGGCACAAGGCCAAAGGGTGCATGTATATTATTTTCAATCTAATACAACCATATTTTGTAATGTCAAAATTCCAGCCTCTGAATCAATATGGGATACTTTCTTTTCATTCCTGTAAATTAACATAATATTTAGGAGTTCAAGTTACATTTTGTATTTCCTAAACGCAGATGCCAAGTTATGAGTTGCACTGTTCTCCTCTTAGAAAAAAACAACATGGACTTTTATTTATTATATATTTATATCACCTGGATATTACACATTTCATGAATGCAGGACTGTTTAGGGAAAGAGGTGTAGCTTAATCTGCAGGTGAACATTTACTTTTAGTATCATAAATAGACCTGCTTGATATTAATGATCAACCTGAAGATAATATGACCTCTGGTATTAGAAACCATTAACTGTTGCCAAAACTGTCAACATAGGTTTCTTCAGTTTTTAAGTTGGTCTGGCTGGTTATGTATATATCATGCATACAGGCCACACTGGTGGAGCTAGAGGGCTGAAAATATATGTTACTCATTTGTTTTGTTTTTTGAAAATTGCAAAAAAAGGTGAACTAAAAAAAACATTCTGTGGACCGATCGCTTGCCGAACGTAAATATTGAGGAGTTTACGGACATTCGTGAACCAGCTAGCTACAAAGCAACCTGATACTGCTAAGCAGTTTATAGATAATAATTTATTAAATATTATTGAAAATAAACAACAAATTTTGAAAAAAAATATTGATAAAAAAATTACTAAAAAAATATGTTTAAATTTAAATCATATGCAAATTTAAATCATGACAATGCCAATCAATCAATAATATCTTTTTCAATTAACCTTTTTGCTGGTTTTATTTCACCAGACTTAGAAATGATATATTGGGAATAATCACTGAAAATTTAGTAAGTGTACATTTAATATTAAAAGAGATATAGCAATTTATTTACTGCCCATTGTATTTTCTTTGGTCAGCAACAAGCAGTTAGATTAGTTTCAGGGAACAAGGCACATTGTTAGACGAAGGGAGTCAGGCAAGCAGGGAATTTATCAAATTTGTCTCTTAGGGAGGAAAGAGTTAATGGGTGTTTAGTGGAGGGTTCAATTTGCAATGTAGGTTTATGCTAAATTGATCCCTTAGTTTGTGTCTCGCAGCATTCTGGTGAGAGAAGTAACTTAGTCATTAATCACCCCTTTTACCAATCTTTGCTCACCCCCAACACAGCATGCTGCCAAAAGGCATTAGTCATGTGACGGTTTCTATTGAGTGACTAACCAGACCTGTTCTTTTTTTAAAATATTATTTTATTTTTATGGTAGCATTTAATTAGTTTTTGATATTTTTGAAAAACTCTTCACATTTCATAAATATTTCTTGACATTTTCTAAAAATTAAATAGAAAAAATCTTAAATTCTAATTTTTAATTTTGGCTTATAAACATTATTTTACAATTATTTCTGATTTTCAGATAGACACAAAACTAAAATTTTTACAAATAACAAACTATAGTACCCATGGCAAAGAGAAGAGATTTTAAAAAATCTAAAATGTCCTACTCTTAGGTTACCAATTCTAAAGTTTAAAATCTTTAAGAAAATGACCTCCAGTCCAGTACTTTTAGCATTGAGCTACCAATTCAAGACTACTTTGACTTTGCCTCTTCAAACTCTGGCTCTTTGCAAATTCAGTTGTAAGAGCTTTTCTCACATCAGTCAGGATTTTTGCTTTGGCTTTTAACTTTAACTTTCACTTTCACTTTCCCACTGATAGAAACCGTCAACTGAAACTATCAACATAGGTTTCTTCAGTTTTTAAGTTGGTTTGGTTGGCTGACTATATATCATGTATACAGGCCATACCAATGGAGCTACAGGGCTGAAAGTTTTAACATTCACTACGTTTTTTTGTTTTTATAAAATCATCTGCCCCCTAAAATAGGTTTTAAGTGGGTTTTCAATTAACAATGTAAGTTTTTGCTAAATTGGTCCCTTAGTTTGTCCCCGGCAGGGTTCATGCTTGTATTTTGAAAATTCAGACTTTTTTAGTGCTCACTGCCTAACAAAAGGCGAGAGAATGAACTTATTCATTGGTCACCCTTTTTTCCAATTTTTTAATTGATCACCCCTAACACGGCATGCAGTGAAAAGACTTTGGTCATGTGACGGTTTCTATTGAGTGACTAACCAGACCTGTTTCTTAAGTTTCTTTACTCAAATGTCTTCTCCTTTTTATGCATTCATTTCAACCAAGCACTTCCATGATGTGTGACAACACAATCAATACTACTTTCTTAAAGAATCTTGTGAAATGTTCCATCCATTTTCAATACACAAAGTCCAGCTTTATCGGCTTTCTGGCTCATTAGCTATATCACATGGTATATTGGAGAAAAAAAGAATATATTGGAAAAATATTCCCCATTGGTTACACAGTCTGAATTATCTCAAATGGATTACAATTGGAAAACATCATCATCAAACGCAAAGATGAAAATATATCAGATCACATGATCAGTTTTTGTAAACATTTCCTTAGAAACTGAATTATCATTAGCTTCCAAACAAATGTCCAATCTTAATTCTCTAATTAAAGAAAATAGAAAGTCAATTTCAAGGGAAATAACTTCTGATTAAAATGATCTCCCTTTGATCATTTAGTAAATTTTAACATTTTTTTATTCAATTTACTGAAGAGTTCTGCTATTTTTTCTGTTATTCGTTGGAGAGTTCCACTGTCAATTACAAGTGGTTTATGAAATTAAGAGTTAATTTCTGCAATGATTTATTATTTATTTTCTATGATTTATACAAGACAATTAGTAAAGAAAGGTACAAAAGTTAACGTAAAATAAAATATAAAACACCAAGATTCTAAATTATAATATGAATTAATACACCCTAAGAAATCAATCTTATTCATCACAACTTATTCATTAAGTAAAAATAAATTTCAAAACCAAATGTAGTCCAATTTACAAATTACCTGTTATAATTTTGGGGTATATACCATATTTGTTGGATTGTAAGATGCTGATTAAAAAAGCCCCCCAAAAAACTATGGAAATCTTACACTGCATCCAATGTGCTAGTATTATGACAAGGGGGCCATCTAAAATCACGAATTGGTCAACTATGGGGCGTGGATGTTTGCTGTGGCTGGTAGTCCCTTAAATACACATATAAACCATGCATCTTATAAGCTGGCAATTTCCGTAATTAAAATTCATTAACATAAGCAGACTGATATGGCTTCTCAAGAATCTGCTAAATCATAAGCTTACTTTACAAAACTTCTTTTTTCCATATTTTTCCAGCACTTCAACATCAATCCAATGATCAACAGAATCTACCAACTTTTCATCATGGCACCTGAGTGAAAAGATATACATTTGTATTATTACAAATAGAATAGACTGTGGTTATGTTAGTATAATAATAAATAACTGTTTTCTCACATTGCACACACTTAATAGATTAATTAAATTTGGATTATTGGGGTATGGTTAAAATTAATATAGAAAAGATTAATGGAGATTGTTTTGTTTTTTACAAGAGATTTAAGGAAGGAAACTACAATGGAGAAAGATCTTGATGTTTATATAGACAACTCATTTAACTTCACTGCGCATATACAAAACAAAGTGAATACATCAAATAAAACACTTGGCTACATAAGACACTCATTTAAGTTCATCGATGAGGAAAGCTTCCTACTACTGTACAAGTCTCTGGTACATCCCCATCTGGAGTTTGCTTCCTGCATATGGTCTCCTTAACCGAAGCACAACTCAGATGCTATGGAAAGAGTTCAGAGGAGAGCCACCAAGACCATTCCAAGGCTGCGAGATATATCTTACACTGAAAGTTTAAAACAACTTAATCTAGAGACCCTTGAATACAGAAGAAAACGTGCTGACCTATTAGGGGTCTATAGTATCCAGAGCAACATACATAGTGTTTACTAACATTCATTGCTCAAAATGCCATGATAAGAAAATGCTTTAAAACCAGAGGACACAGCCATAAACTACAAATTCAGACATCCACTGGTGTTACAAAAAAAGACAATCACATCCGAGAATATCTATATTTAAAAAAATAATCTTTATTCTGATATCAGACATACCAAATTTAACTATCATTTTTCTTTAGGTTAGTTTAATCCCAGCCCAACTACACTGAAGCTGGCTTAATGACCGCTTTCAAAAAAAGCCTATTTCAAGTATATATTCAAGTATATTTAAAGTCATTGCATAGACGAGGTGGCTCTTATCAAGTACATATATTGGAACTGCCACATATTAAAGATAGAAGCATGCAGTTTGATAACATGTGTTTTAAAGATTAACTTAGATAAAAAACACTTTTTTACGCTTAATAACTCGGAAACTAATGAAAATAAAAACATGGGGTTTTCACAAATTGATAGCCTATTATTTTAAGATTTATTATGTAGTTGGCAAGTGTAGTGTTTTTTAGTAGTTGGGGAATTATGGTGGTTTTCTGAAGCAAGTCATTTTTAGTGTATCTCAGGAACAGATGGAGATTTTCTGAATATGTTTTCCCTAAACGATAAAACATCAAAAAATAAGTAAAAATAATAATTGGTATGTAATCGCTACGATGCATGGGAACCAAGATATGACACCCCAAATAGTTTTGTCCCAACATGGTCCATCTTTCGCATTTAATAACTTGAAAATGTATAAAGATTATGTTTTTGCCAAAAGGTAGAGCATCAAAACATACATAAAAACGATAATCAGTATGTAATCACTACAATGCTGAGTTAATTATGACGCCCCAAATAGTTTTCACCCAACCCAGCCCATCTTTTGCACTTAATAACTCAGAAATGAATACAGAGGTTTTGAATTGTTTTTTTGCCAAAGGTAGTTTTATGACTGAGGGAGGTTGAAACATGGGAATATTTATGAAAAATTAAAGGAACAATTACTAAGACCAATATAATCTCAAAGAACTTTTGAGGATGATTTTTCACTTTAAAAGTAATAAATTGAATAATTATCATTTTATCGATGTCATTTGATGTATAAGCATAATTGAAATGTGGTGGGGGTTGTAGAAGGTGGTTTGAGGGTAGAGATTTAAAGACAAACTAAATTCATTTGAAACCAACGACAAGTATAGAAAATGGAGATACGTACCCCATAGCATTAAAGAAGAGAAGAAATTGATGAATATATTGTGGATAATTGTAATTGTAAATAATGAAAAAAACTGGTAGCTCATACAGGGGCATAGCTGATGGAGGCGGTGGTGCTTTTAAATCACCCTCACCAGGGCCCCAATGGAGGGGAGCACCCAAAAGCTTTATGAGTAGTACCTACTGCATTCCTACTAACATTATACAATAACAAATCTCACTAAATGTTGGAGGGGGCCCCTCAAGAAGCTCCCACCCGGCTCTCAATTCTCTTGCTACATCACTGTTTTTGAAAGGACTGCCTACTCAACAAGCTCACGGACCCCAGACTTTTGAATAGTCTGCCTACAGACATCAAAATAATAACCTTTTGGAACCTGAGGGGTCCACGGCCACCAGGTTGGGAACCACTACACTAAACGTTGGAATGAAGGGTCCCTCAAGGAGCCAAGCCCCCTTCCCCCTAATCTCAGTAGTTATGCTCAATCGATTCTTGTTTACATTTATTGTGTAAGCGAGGGAGCCTTATATTCTTACACTTAGTCAGGATCGGCTAGTTTTACTAAATAAATTATTTTGTTTCATTTTTGACCACACATAATTTGAATAGAAACATAAAAAAGGACAAGAGTTGAAAGATCTAAATATTGAAATGAAAGTAAAAGTATTCAACAAGATCTATGGTAATTTCTTTTAAGGTTTTTTATATATATCATCATAATCATTAGCCTTTTAGCGTCCATCGTTGAACATAGACTATCCCCAAGATTTACCAGACCTCTCTATCATGGGTGTCAGTACTTTCTGATCTTGTCCAGTTCATCACACCATTTTATTTTTGCCAGCCACAGTTTTGTAGTTGATCTCTATCCAGTGGTTGTCTAAGATTCTAGCAACATGATTGCCATTTGAGTTTGCTAATGTTTTTTATGATATCTCTGACTGTTTGTTTTCTAATATAATGTGCTGTCTTGTGATCTCTCCATGTGATGTTGAGCATAATTCTCTCCTGTGCACGTTGCATGGTTCTCTGTTTGAGGGCCAATTTTTTGGTTAGGTTCCATGTTTCAGCTCCATATGTGACTATCAGGAGGATGCATTGGTTGTGTGTTCTTTTTAGAACTAATGGGATTTTCTTGTTTTTGAAGGTTGAGCTTTCACTACCGAAAACTTGCCAACTCAAATTCAGAACTTTTTTAGTGATTACAGCCCAACTTTTTAAGTGATCACCCAACACAGCATATACAGGTGGTGGTGATTCATAATTTCCCTTGGAATGCTAGTTTTGCTTGTGATTCAAAATATGAGTGAAATTTGAATGGAATCTTTCTATATTTTTTTAGCTGTTTGGAAGAAGCAAGAGGAATTTCATTTTCTATGAATAAACTATATTTGTTTCGAAATATTGATTAAGTCATAACTTGTCTTCCACTCATGCACTTCATCAATAACACATCACAGTAATTTTCTAATCAATCATAAGTTTTGTGCTATTTTTTCCTTTAATTATCTATTTTTACTTATTCTCCGTCAGCTTCACTGATAAGTATTGTCAAAAGTGATTAGCAGAACAGGGTGGAGTCAAATGAAGGAAGCTTCATGGAGTGAAATAAAAACAAGTTGGCATCCCCATTAATACTGAATGCATACGAACACCAATTAAGCACAGCTTTCTTCTTCACTTATTTTTTATAATTTTTTTCTGCTCATTGATTTTATGAAAAACAGTAGTCCCAAGACTAACACAATGATGATTTAGAACAGTGGTTCCCAAATTTTTCAAGTCATTCCCCACTTATGTCAATAAGATTACTAGTATTCCCCCCTTCCATTTATTAAGTTGCAACAAAGAATAATTTCAAATAACTTTTACTTACTTACTTATAATTAAACTGCTTCATACTAAGAATTAGTTTAATTTTATAATTGTACAGCTGCTTACTCAAAGAAAGCAAGCGAAAATAATTAGAAATTCCAATTTCAGCAACTGTGAATGCTGCTGGACACAAACTAAAGGACCAATTTAGCATAAACTTACATTGCAAATTGAACCCCCCACTGAAAACCTATTTAGATCGGAATTTTCAAAAGACAGAAAAACTGTTTTTTCTAGACATAAATAGTAGTAAGTGCTTAAATTTTCATCTCTCTGGCTCCATTGGTGCGACCTGTACCTGCGATACATACATAGATACCCAGCCAGACAGACCAATTTAAAAACTGTTGATAGATTTGATTGATGGCTTCTAATAAAATCATTTTTGATTTAGCATATTACTTCTGTATGTAGAACACTGTAATATATGTGAGAACTTTTGGGGGGGACTTTTGAGATGATCATGTAAGAATTAAAGTTATCCTTCATTGAAAATAGAGAGAAAAAAACAATATTGCACTCCAGAGCAAAGTCTGAGATAGATTGTTTAACGCATCATTATAAACACAGTTCGAACCACTTTCTCTTTTCCTTCTTTATTTTTATTATTTACATCTGCCAATGAAGTTGGAAGAGGTATATGTATTCACTTGTGTCTGTCTGCCTGTCCACACAGTATCTCCAAAAGTTCTCAATGAATTTCAATGAAATTTTGTGGAAGGGTGGGACATGGGCTGCAGAAGAATTGATTAATGTTGGGGCGGATCCAAGAATTTTCTTTTGAGAGATATTTCTATTATTCTGCAGGAAAAGGGGGTTAAAACCAAACAGTTTATAAAAAGGCTAGATTGAAATGTTAAGGGAAGTAACTCAATATTTGTACAATTAAAATTCTCTCCCTGGTTTTTTAAATTTTCTTATTTTCATTCAGTTTTTAGTTAGTGTACAGCGTTGGCAGAAGTATGCGCTCTCTGAGTGCTCACTAGTAATATTTTCCATTCTCTTCTGTCCCAGAATGAACTGACTCCATAAAAGTTAAATAAACATAAGCAATTCAATGAAATCGCGCAACTGTACCAAGGTAACATACAACTTTTGTCGTAGTAGGTCTTCCATAGTTTTAAGAGAACGGTAGCCAACCAGAAGTGGTCTGGATGGGTCAGTATAAATAGGAGCAGCCAGCCAGTAACAAGCAGTTACCATTTGAGTTACAATTGGATACTCACTGAACAAGTGTAGCATTCGGTTGTTCCCAGTACTATGGTAGTACAAGATACAAGTAATCCACTGGGCTTGTAATAAATACCCGCGTGTTAATGTGACAGCCTTGACAACTTTAGTCTCAGTCAGATACTGTGGGCATAGGCAGTGGTTTAGTGTTGTGGGATCGCATGGGAACTGCGTTCCTAACTTTTTTGAGGGGGAACAATGTTCCCTCACTTTCTATATACTATTAAAATTCTCGTTTTATTTATCTGTTGGTAACCTCAAATTAGCCAAAACGGGGCACTGTAATTGTATATATAGGATCAAGTTACCCCTAAAATGTGAAACTTAAAGAATGTGTAAAAAATCCTGCTGCAGAGGTTTGCTTTGCTCACTGGATCGTTACACTTGCTATAGCAGGCAGCCCTTTTTTTAGCACTACACCACTAGGCATATTAGGGGATATTTTTATTTATGAAAACATTTATATAACAGAACCCTGCTACTCAATATGATGGAAATAATTAAGATTCAAATCTGATCAACAGTTTTACGAACAAATTGAAATATTTACTTCCTTACAAGCGAATTTCAGACAGGAGAAAATCATGTACATCCATCCCTCTCTCTCCTGTCCCTCTCTCACTATATACGCATGGTGCTACCTAAAATTCTGGAGAATTTGACCATGAAACCAAATTAATTACCCTAACACCTACTTCCCACCATCTTCTTTGCAATAGTTCCTTGCACACAGTTTAACAAAGGGTACTGCGCATAAATGGCAGTAAAAGTTCCACTGCATTATGTATTGTTAAAATTATCCCAAGTTTTGAGTAGCACTTTGAGTATGTGTATATATGTACGAGGGTGGATCAATAAGTTTGCAGCCTGACACTTAGTTATTAGCTGAGTTTGATGTGAAAATGTCACAGTATAATATTTGATCTATGTGATTAATATTCACTACTGAATTTAGTACATCAACAAGGAAAGAGGTTATGACAAAAAATATTTTTAAAAATATTTCTTATAAGTAATAGTATAAAATATGCTACTTCCTCTTTTTCTAAACATACTGACAAATTTTACATAGGTATTATAATAATCGAATAATAATAATAAAGATCAGAATCTAACTTTCTCTCTCTTTGTGTATGTGTACATATATGCTCACTTACATATATACATAACTTATATAAAGATTGATTGCTATATCCATACCTGTTGATACAAAAATAATTATTTCCCTATTTTTTTTATGTACATATAATATTTTACAATCTGAATATATATATATATATATATATAAAAATATATAAAAGCAGAGAAAGATGTGAATAAGATATTTCCTATCACTATTAGCTTAGAGCATATACTTTCTGTATTTCCTACACATTAAATCATCATTATCTGATGAAAAATGTTCGTACCTATTTGGGGAAATATTTTTTGCTTGATAAATTGATACATTACATTCCCTTATCTCGAGGGAGTGTCAATCATCAGTATTCTAACGGTACGTCTGCAATGCAACTGATTGCAAATGGTATAGCTAGGATGGCATACATATTGGAATGTTTTTTGGGAAGCCTAGAAAAATCATTGAGAATTTCATGAAATGACACGTCTGATTAGTCACTCAATAGAAACCGTCATGTGAACAATGTCTTTTGCCAACATGCCGTGTTGGGGGTGATCAATTACAAATTTGGAAAAAGGAGTGATCAACGAATAAGTTACTTCTCGCGTGTTTTGTTAGTTGGTGACCACTAAAAAAGTTTGAATTTAAAAAAAAAAGTGTGAACACAAACTAAGGGACCAATTTAGCATGAACTTACATTGTAAATTGAACCGCCGACTAAAAACCTATTTATAGGGGGGGTGTTGAAAAAAGAAAAGAAATGTGTTTTCTAGACATAATAAGGAGAACATTTTTTAATTTCTGCCCTCGATTGGTGTGGCCTGTAAGTGCAACACATTCAGCCAGTCCAGAGCCACTTAAAACTGAAGAAACTGATGTTGACAGTTTTGATTGACGGTTTCTAATATCTTGACGGAATGATCCATATCTGACAGGCTTAACAATACTGTCTAATGATAGATTTCTCATTCTTTTCTTAAATGTATTTACAGGGCCTATGAGAGGGGGTACAGCCAGTGCATCACACCAGGGCCTGGAGGGCCAGGGGGGGGGGGGGCATAAGAGTGTCAAAACTTCAAAGTCAGTACAATATGTCCATTAGTAAAATAGGTTGACAGTTTACCATATATAGTAATGGTAATATATAGAATGACATGCTAAAAGAGTTATAGCAGATGAAAACAGGTTGGCTAAAGGACAAGGGTGTTTGTGCAGTGTGTGGAGAGAGGGGGTCTGAAACATATTTGCACCACCTCATAAAATTCCTCTCGGAGGCCCTGTGTACTTGTGCTCATAGAAGTTTATGATTGGCAAAGCTTTTAAAATAATAAATGAGAAATCTTAGAAATGTCTGCAGATTCCAAAGGATGTGTAGCTGCATCTTCTTTTTTAAACTCTGACCTTTTAGATTACAAAATTAGACATTTTATTAAACTGTTTCAAACATTTGACATTTTGCCTTCTGCAGAAAAATACTAGCAAGAAGATTTTGCATTGCAAAATAAATGTTCATGATATAAAAATAACAAGATAGGATTATCATATATGAACAGCCCGTCACCAGGGCACAGAAAGTAGTGGGGGGGGCCATCCATTAAGTCTGGGGAGCCGTGAGTAGAAGTTCTCAGTGTTGCTAAAATAGCCAAAAAACGCCCAAAAATGATACTAAAAATGGCCAAAATGTTTAAGCAAACTTACTTTTTGGCCACTTTTTGGCCATTTTCTTTGCATGTTTTTGACCATTTTGCTCTGCAAATGAAAAATGAAAGGAAGAAGGTTGTCAAGTGCTGGAGATGTGTCGTAAAAACAATTTATGTTGTAAATATTAGCACAAAAATTATTTACATCACATTCACTGTGGGGAATGGGCAAGTGATTTCCAAGAGGGGCCAGGCCCCTCCAGCCCCCCTCCCCTTGGCGATGGGCCTGTATATGACTAATCTTAGCTCTAGGATCAAACCCTGCAAATGTACTATTGTGGCATTCCCTGGTGTCTGCATTAAGTACAAGGTTCCACAGGTATCTTTTGTAGGGTCTACAATGAAAATGACCTTGTATCATGCATTTAATGGATATCAACTCAAATAAATATAATACAAATGAAGAGTGTGATTCCAAAATGCGATAAGTGCCATTTTTTGGAAAAAAAAATGTGTTTAATTAAATTAAAAATAAAATTATGGATTTTAATTTTTTATCTTATTACAAATTTATGGACTTATTATATATAAAAGGTTGTAATTTAAAAATTCAAAACATTTTTTCTTTCAAAATGGTGCTTATCATGTTTTGGAACCACACTCTATATAGTGTAATACTTATAGGTCTCTTGCTTTGAAACATTTTCAATCTCTGTTATTGGCTTTTGAATCAAACCAATAAATGTAAACTCTAGACAGGTTTTTAATTTTATTCCAAATGAATTTATCACATTTTAAATTTCTGAAATGTCATTAGTAACTTGTTTTGTATAAACTATTTGAATTTTATGTGATAAGTATACCGCATTTTTGTTTTAAAAAAAAATATTATTGAAAACTCACAGTTATCAAACAAAGATCTTTATACATTTGATCATGATATTAACTCTTAAATTTATATTTTTTTTAAAATTCAAATCTTAAATCAAGGGGAATAACATCTGACCAAAGGTACTTCCCTTGCACTTTTAGGTAAATTAAAACATTTTTTTTCCAACTCTCAAAAGAGTTCCATTTAAAAAAATTCTATTCATTCAAGAGTTCCACTGTGTTTAGGAGCGATTTCAAGTGGTTTATAAATTTAAGAGTTAAGAATTTGCCTTGATAGTTCAATGACAGAGAATTAACCTGAAGTATAAATTTGGTGGGAACGGTTACTTAGTAAAACTATCTTAAAAAAATAAATTACATTTCAAAGTATAACAAACCTCTTAAATAAATTAAATTTAAATTATAAAATTCCACTTTCACCTTTAAAAACATTCACGATAATCTGATTGTATAAAAAACATCAAACTCAGTTTGGTCTCATTAACCTTAAAAGAGGTAAAAAAAATGTTAAGATACATATTGACTATGCAACTGTTGCACCATGTGAACTCTTTGATCAGGTTGGATATGGCTTACAGCGATATTTGCCCACTCCTGCCAATAACCTTTGCTTTCTGAGATTTTTATCGGTTTGAAAAAAAAGGAAAAAGAAAGAAACCTTAAAATTATAAGGTGTTAGAAAAGTTACTTTTTATCTTTTTAATTTTATGTGTGATTTATGATTTTCCTGATATCCTTTATTCATGAATAGTTATTATACAATTCGGCTCATAAGTATTTTAACAAACACAAAACTTGTGATATTGCTCACGCTTGGATTCTTTACTTTAATGTATTGGTCTGCAAGTTTTCCAGATTTTTGGGCCTTTCTTAAAGCATCTGAACACACTCCCATTATAATTTCTTTTTTGGCTGGGGGCAGGGTTGTGTTTGGTTGAATACTTATTTACAGTGGCGGATCCCAACTTGCAGAAAAATTGCATTCTTTACAAACCCTAATTTAAGGCTATTTAACTAACTTGCTTGGGAACTCTTGGGAACAATTTTAGTTAGCATTTCAAATCTAAATGGTAAAATTGTGTCGGACATACTGGTTCTCATAAGATCACCGAAGTTAAGCAACATCAAGCCTGGTCATTACCCAGATGGGTGACCATCATGGAATGCCAGGTGCTGTAAGTCAAATCAGGGATAGGAGTTGAGCCTCTCCAAAAGGATAGTAGCAAAAAGAAAGAGGAACCTTTGGGTGGCCTCCAACCAGGTTCGATTCCTGGTATGAGCAAAGAAGAAGACAAATCTAAACACTAAACCATATAACCAGATAATCACATGAATGTCATAGAGTACTAATCAATGGGCTTAGAAAATGAAGTGGTTCTCTCGCATAAAAAATTGAGATTATCAGAGAGTTATTTGATAAAAATGATAAAAAAGAATGATTTTTCAGTTCTAATAAACAAACCGTACTTTATAGCTCCTAACACCTTTTCCAAATTACCATAATAACCAATTTTAATCAAATTTCATCTGAAATTGCTGTGGTGATTGTCTTTGTATATTTCAAGATGCTTTTGTGATTATATAAAGAAATCACTTTTATTATTGATCTGCTGTTTACTCTGCATTGCCACCATGTCCCCCCACCCTGGTCACTTCCCAAACCAAGCATGAAGAAGAAAGCATTTTTCAATACTTATAATTGATTTAGCAGATAAGATATTCATTTGAAGAGATTCATTATGAATGTTACCAGCAAGTTTAATATTATAGTAATAATGATAACAACAGCAAGGACAAATTTCCACCAAAACAAAAAAATTAGACAATTTCTTTTAATAGCAATGACAGGTCTGGTTAGTCACTCAATAGAAACCGTCCAGTGACCAACGTCTTTTGGCAGCATGCCGTGTTTGGGGTGATTAATTAAAAATTTGAAAAAAGGGGTGATTAATGGTTAGTGATTAATTACTTCTATCACCTTTTGTTGGGCAGTGATCACTAAAAAAGTCTGAATTTTCAAAAAAACATGTGTGAATGCCATCATACACAAATTAAAGGAGAAATCTGGCAAAAACTTACATTATAATCCCCCCCCCCAAAAAAAAAAAATCTATTTAGGAGTGGAATTTATAAAAACAAAAAATGTTTTTTGTAGACATAATAAGGAGTATCTGTTGAAATTTTCATCTGTTTTCTAATAAAAAATAAAACATGGCAGTATTTTCTTGAATTTGTTTAATGGCTGAATAGTGCTGCATCTGTGGAAAGTCATTGGTGAAAACTTTATTTTTCTGATGCAAAGGCCATTTTAATGTAAAAAGAAAATGCTACAAAAATATATTTTGTATTATATTACCTATAATCATGCTGAAAATTATCATACTTGAAAATAAACATGATTAAAATCATGTTTAAAACACTGGATCCTTTGCAATTAAATTTTGTTTTTAATCTGTGGCCAGGGCCATACTTAAGGCAGTGCAAACAGTGCAGCTGCATAGGGTCCCAAGATTTTAGCCCCCCCCCCCAAGAAATATGTCTTTAAAAATATTTTTTATTTTCAATGTTTCTCAGTCTTTAAATTTGTTTGAGGATTTATTATGTTACATAGAGATAGATTATTGATCCATAGAGGACTTCACGTTAGATTAAACGTTATCATTTTATGAATATTTTATTTTTGCTTTGATTTGTTTGAAAATAATAGCTAAATACAAAAATAGAAGGGCCCCCCAGAAATGATATGCACTTGGCCCCATCAATGCTAAATTCAGCCCTGACTGTGGCTATGATATGACTCTCCTTGAAATATACTTGAATGTAAGCATCCTCCTCTGTCATAAAAGTTCCCCAGTTAGTCAAAGAACCTCACAAGATTGTTCTTAATGATATTAACTGAACAGGCACTGAATAAGAGCAACATTTAATCTCTTTTCTTCTTATCTTTTTTTTTTTTTGCTGCAATGACTTGGAAACACTGATTCAGTTTCAGGTCCATGTTATCTTTCAAACTTCATTATTAGCAACAGAAGCTGAAGACATTTATCATCTCATTATTTCTACAATTTCTTGTAGAGTTCCTTCTTGGCTGGAATTAACCTGCTTCATGCTGCCTAAACACTGGTCTACCTAAGTACATGTTTCTTTTAACATTATTCTCCTTCTGTTAGCTCTACTACTTTATTATTCTTGGTAGCACCCTTCTCATATACTGATTACTGTAATGATATGTCAACACTACTTTTGCAATCTATTCCACTTTCACTTTCACTTTCAAAGTTGCAGCACTGGCTCCTTATCTTGAGTATCATTTGAAGTGACGACAATATTGAATTTTAGAAAATGCTATCATGCTTGTGTAATCAATTTCTGAATTGGATGGAAGGTTATTATCGATAACATCCAAAATTGTTACTATAAAACAAGAAAAATTTCAGCTCTTTTGCTGAATTCCTAAAATGATAAAACAGTTGGATGAATATATATTCAAAAGAGTAGCTGACAAATAAAATGACTGCAATTTTTAGAAGTGGTCAAAAACTGAAAATATAAATGGGATAAGAATGACCTGTTTTATATTTTTCCATATTAGAACTTTGCAAACACTCTAAAATAAAGACCATATGAAACTTAGTTATTGGGAATGTTACAAACTTCCAACCTTGCACAATCTGAAAACGATTTTTATGGAAGTATTGGATTAGCCAAAAAGATTGTTTTGTGTTTTCTGTTAGATGGCATTAGGATTGTTTAGGTTTAACTTGATTCTAAAATATCTCTTTTGAATGTATTGTGACAATTGTCATATCAGCATGCATTTAAGAAGAATTGTCAAAATTGTCACTTTTTTTTTATTGATTTTAACACTGATGGAAGAAAATAAGAAACGTTTTCTGCTTATTATGCTTATGTAAAATTTTTACAAAGTTGAAAATGCTACTGAATTGCAAAAAGGTTTAAGTAGTTGAGATTTCTCATCGAACAATGCTTCATGTAGACCAGTTGAGGTTATTAGCAAGCAAATCAATACATTAACATAATCAATGTTATATGATGTGGAAGATAGTTTTTTGAAAATTCTGCCCATAAACAGGTTTTTAGTGGGGGTTTCAATTTACAATTCAAGTGTATGATAAATTGGTCCCTGAGTTTCTGTCCGGCACCATTCATGCTTGATATTTGAAAATTTGGACTCTTTTAGTGATCACCGCTCAACAAAAAGTGAGAGAAGTTTTTCCAATTCTTAATTGATCACCCCCAACACAGCATGCTACCAAGAGACATTGGTCATGTGACAGTTTCTATTGACTGACCAACCAGGCCTGTTGCTGATTTTTTAAAATATTTTTTTAAATCTTTAAATTTGCCCTTAAAGTTGTCCTATACTGACTCAAATAGAACTGTTAAGATTTAGCTGAACAAGTCTTTGTTCAATACTCCATTGAAAACTAAAGAAACTAGCATTCCAAGGGTAATTATGAATCACCACCACATATATATATGCTTCTTTTTACCTTGTAAATTAAACAGTGGTGATGGGCAGTGATCACTAAAATGTCAGAATCTTCAAAAAACAAGTGAGAATTCTGCTGGACACAAACTAAGATCAATTTGGCATAAACTTACATTGTAAATTGAAACCTATTTTGGGGGGAATTTTAAAAAAAACAAAAAGAAACATTTTCCCTACTCATTGAGAGGAGTGTGTGTGCAAAAATTTCTACTATGATCGGTTAGGGCTGGACAAAGTCCAGATACATAGATAAATACATAGACACATATAAATGTCAGAACACATGAATAACCTAAACCCAGCAATAAACCAGTGTTGTGGGTAGCAGTGATTAATACTACTCTTTTCTCATAGACACTTGAAGGTTTAGTGTAGGAAAGAATTATTATCTAGACCATTACGATAAGAGACATACTTTTATCACAAACAGCTATTATTAGTTGATTTATAATTTAATATGTTGTTCTGTATAAAATAACATATAAATATTTCTTTGTGCCACACTTGCTCGAATCCAGCAAAATTGAAAAAATATAACTCAGTTCATTATTGTTAGAAAATATCACCCTACATTTTAAAAATTGGGTGCTGAATAAAAAATGTATTGTTATATTGAAGTTTGTTAGCCTCGGCATAAGAGTATGATTGAATGGAGAGAATGTTTGTAGTTTTTAAACAAATTTCATATTTTTGTGTTCTTTCTTTCCCTTTTTCCTTGCACACTTTATTGGAAGGAAAAGTAGTTCTGGTTACTTTCACTGTTTGCAATTTGTTTTGCTCTCCCGTTTCTCTGAGCCACAGACAAGAAAATCTCGCAATATGTGTCGATTGTAAAATGTCTGAAGCAAATTAGGAGATAAATGTGTTAGCTTTGGAATAGTTACAATTTTTACCACCCTTTAAGGCTTGTGAATAGAAGTTGATGGGGAATAATAGTTAAGATGCTTGAAAGTTTGTGTTCACATTTGTTTAGTTTTTGGACAAGGACCAAATCCTGTGGCTACTGAGATGCTAGAATAGCTTTTCAAGGGAAAAACAACTATACATCCATATTTGCATATATCTTACCACAAAAGTAGTTTTCTTTTTTAATGATGGTTTTTTTTTCACAGTAAAAGATTCTGCAGCCTATTAGAAACTGTCACCAAAAACTGTTAACATAGGTTTCTTCAGTTTTTACGTTGGTCTGGCTGTATGTATGTATCATTTGCAGGCCGCACCAATGGAGCTTGAGTGCTGAAAATTTCTTAACATTTACTCCTATAAGGAGTAAATGTTAAGAAATTTTATGTTTAGAAAAAACGTTTTTTTTTCTCTTTTAAAAATTCTTCCACTAAATAGGTTTTTAGTGGGGGTTCAATTTGCAATGTAAGTTTATGCTAAATTGATCCCTTAGTTTGTGTTATTTGCACTTGTTTTTTGAAAATTCAGACATTTTTAGTGATCACTGCCCAAAAATGTGCGAGAAGTAACTTATTCATTGATCATCCCTTTTACTAGTTTTTCAATTGATCACCCCCAACATGGTGTGCTGCCAAAAGACATTGATCACGTGACATTTATATCATTGTTATAATTATTTAAGCAACCATAACATGAAATAATTAAAATCTCATATGCAAAAATAAATTTTGATGTTAACATATCAAAATTCATTTCTGAAGACAACATGTTTACAGAATGTTCCCAGAATCTACATGCTGTGATTGTTTCATTCAACAGAGAGGTGTGCACAACTGATGCTTATTGTTACCCAGCCTACTGAGTCAGTCCGCCTATAGGCTTTGTGCTATGTACTCATGTTCTCGTATTATGCAAGGTTTTGTGATGTTGTGTGAACATCAAATTTTGCATGAAGCTCTGCAAATCTGTTACCAAGACCCTTGAAATGCTTTGTCAGGCTTTTGGCAAACATTCTTTAGGTCGAACACATCTTTTTGAGTGGCACACATGTTTCAAAGCTGGTCACGTGTCAGTCTGTCTGTCATCACATAACACAAGAACAACTAGAGTTATGGCCACCAAAGTTTCTAGGGTTACTAATGCTGAGTATGTTTTAGCAGGCTAATTTTCTGAAAATTCCAATTTTGGGGGGGCCTAGTCTGGGTACTTTGATACTCATGCTATTCTGTAACTTTTACTAGGAACCTTACCTAATCATCACAGGAAGATATTTAGTGATCTACCAACTTTCTTTTCTGTTCAGCAAGAAAAATGATCAAACTCCATTTTTTACATTTGTTGAGTTACTGTCCCTACTAGGTTTGACTACAGTCAAACTGTATAGTCATTTAAAATACAACGGTAAAAACAATCAGACTCAATGGTTATTTAGCTTTTAAGTTTACCCATCCACTGAAAGAACTATTAGATTTTGAAGTTTAATATCCAAATTACTCAAAATGATAAAAACATGGGTTTGATCATTTTTCAAGTGTTGTCTTCAAGTGTGTTCTGATAATTTTATATCCTAATAGTATCTAACTCTTTTATCAACCAAATACTAAAATTAATGTCATGCTAAAACCATGACTAAGTATTCTGAAAATATCTCAATTCAAACTTTATTTGAAAAGCAAATAAAAAACAAAAAATAGTTATATTTCTCTGGATTAAATCTTCTTTGATTATAGTGTTCAACGCTCTTTTACCGCTAACGCTGTCTGATTTAATCAAAACAAATTTAGTTTTTCATTTTGGAATATACACATTATATTTTGAAATTTATTTTATTGTTTTTTTGTACTTGTCGAATATTCCATACATTTGAATTGAGTTTTTAGATACATTGACATCTAAATCAGACATTTAGTCTAGGTAAGATCTTATTCTGATTTGACAGATATGTAAAGGAGTATACAATAATTTATCACTATTTTTGTAAACATACACACATGACAAAAGTAAATAGTACACCTGTGTGAAATAATTGCTTTTATTCAATGATCTAATCAATCCAAAAATATTATTAAAATTTGATGGACTTGCCATTAGAAGATTTTAAAGGTTTTACTCTTTCAGGTATCAAAAATATCAGAATTGCTATTTTCTCTTGTGGGGTATATAGCCAGGCTGCATTCAAAACATGAAACAAATCTGCTTTTGTAGAAGGTTTTCTAGACATTTTCCTTATTTCATGTTCTAAAATAGCCCAAACATGTTCAGCAGGATTCATATCAGGAGACTGACTTGGCCATGAGAGTTAGTTAATACATTTTCTTGCCATCTTATTTTAGGAAATAGAAATCCTTGTTATGATTACTGTATGAACAAAAATATACTAGATTGAAAACTGAAGAAACTGTTTCTAATATTGTAAATGATCAAAAGTATCATAATAACTGATAAACTATCATTTTCCAAGTATATTGCTGGTGCTGCTGCTAAGGACTAGGACTGATTAAGCATACCTTTTCATATATAGACAAGGACTCATTCCTTATACTATATAAGATTTATGTCCATCCACACCTCGAGTACTATGCACAGGCCTGGTCACCGTACTTGGAGAGAGATAAAAATCTTTTAGAAAAAGTCCAGAGACGAGCAACTAAGTTAGTACTAGAATTAAAAGTATGAGTTATGAGGATAGGTTAAAGGAGTTAGGGTTAACATCATTAGAAAATAGGAGGGGTCAGGGGGACTTAATAGAAATGTTTAAGATTATGCATGGTTTAAAAGTAATAAACCCTGATGTATTTTTTACTAGAAGTGGGTACAAGGGACTGAGAGGCCATACATATATATATATATATATACAGTAGAAGTAAATAGAAGTAGATTAAATATCAGAAAATTATTTTTTAGCAATAGAGTGGTGGGAGTATATAATGTTATCAATAGATGTAAATGATAAAGAAATATGATTTTTATTACACAACTGTAAATGTTTAAGGCCCTAGATATTGTGTAAATATGATTGTTATGATGTGTGCTTGTATATAGATTTTGTATACTTTTTTCACACTAAAATGAATGTTCTAAATGTTCTATCTTAGATACTATACAGCATGGACCTCCATCCAACATGGAATTCTTGTCTAAATAAACATGTGAAGAGTGAGAAAAATGACCCCCAGCAGAATGGATATAAACTTCTCCTGAATTGATATTCTCCCTGAAATGCTAGAAATATTGGCTTCAGTAAAGAAAATGTTCTTTTTTTGATTTTTGTGCATTAACATCCATTTTGTCTTTTGAAAACTGGAAAGAAGCACATAATGCCAATAGCTGTTGGAAACATTACTACTAAATCATGTAAAATAATATGTATTTTGCAATGTGAAGTAACTTGGCATAGAAACCTTTGAAAAAGAAATTCCAAGCTCTGTTGTTCATTTCCATTGTGTGGTCATGAGTTTCAAAGTCTATCTGGGTATGCATATATGTTTGATAAGAAAATCATTTATTAATATCTAGTACAATAGCAAACATGGATGAAAGGAAATCACATGCAGTATTTCTGGAAATGTTAAGTATACGCAGTTGTTAAAAAAATGTATAATATTTAAGACAGTTATAAAATAAAAGTAGTTGATAAGATACATTTTATGTAATGAACTACTATTTCTTGTTGTGAAAAATATTTCTTAAAACCATTATATATACTCTTAGAAATAATTACCATTTGATAGTGGGCTGCATGTAGAAAGAAAAAGAAATTTAGCTACGCAATCTCCCAACTCATACTTGCCTATTGCTTAAAAACTAAGCAAATAAGGACTTGCTGTATATTTTTGAATATATGTCGACCATGAGTAAGATGAGTTTGGAATTGAGCATAAAATTTCAGAAAACCAACTAACTCAAATATAAACTGTTTCCGTTACTTTGCCATAACATCATAATGAGAGATATCTTCTTCTTATAAAAACACTGTTTATGGCACTTGGTCAGTTGTCACCAAAAGATGAATTTCTTTTATCTATGACATATCGATTGTTGTTTTCAGGTCATAAAAGTGAAATTCTCATTGGTGATGACGAATCTACATGAAAATAATTTTAAATGGATATTATATAATACCTAAATAGCATTTCATACAAAATACCGACATAGCATCTCATACAAAACCATGGTAATGAATTTAGTTTTTTTGCTCACTAATATGCATTGTGTCTATCGACACTGTATTCATATAGACAAAAGTATTGGCCATTTTTGACTGACAGTATAAGTCAAACTGCTGATTTTGAGTAAAAAAACATTATACTAAAATATATAGAGTATCGGAAAACGAATTACCTTATAGCAAAACTCCAAAAGTCTGTCCACCATTTCAGTTACTCACTGATTTCTCTGTGGAATGTTGACTGGTTGAGGAAGTGACTTTCTTCTGGTTGATCTGCCATAATATCTCACGTGATAAAGATACCATACTCCCTTCTTAGGATGATTTGGTCACACTCTACTACATCTGCCACCTTGCAACAGGGGAGTTTTTCATTTTCTTGCTTCATGCAAGAAAAGATCTTTTTGATATCCCAGTTAAGCCTCAACAAGATGCAGAGGTTTCCTTTCCTTCTTTAGTGAATTGTACACTCATGCAGTTCCCAGTTGAAAGTGGAATTCCCAATTCCAAATGATACTCCTGGAGTATGAGGTATTGTGATGTGATTGTGTGGTTATTTCTTTTGTGTTTTTATAGTAAATTGAGTAATTGCTTGAAGAAAATGGAGTCCCAACAACGGATAGAGTTCCCAGAAGTTATTCTGTGGGAAGTGAACAAGCCATCAAACAATAAAAAAAATGGAAAGGTACCTGGACCAGATAACATCACCATTGACCTACTCAAAAACTTGGTAAAGTCATCACTAGGAAACTAGCCCATCTATTCAACTTATGCCTCAAACAGAGTAATGTCCAAGAATATTGAAACACTGCAATCATAATGCTGTTATATAAAAAGGGGAAACCTGAAAGATCTAAACAACTACAGGCCAATAAGACTATTTAACTGCATCTACAAACTTTTTACCAAAGTGATCACCAACCGAATCACCAAAATGCTAGATGAAAACCAATCAAGGAAACAGGAGGGCTACAGAAGAAGCTACTTGACCATTGACAATCTCCATTCAGTAAATCAACTAAAAGAGAAAGCAGCAGAATATAAAATGCCACTCATTGTAGCAATTGTTGAGTTCAAGAAGACCTTTGACTCAGTGGAAATCCCAAAGTCATTGATGATATCATACAACAAGGTGTTGACCCTGTATATATTAGAGTCTTGCAACATATCTACTGACCCAGCAGTTCCTTTAAGCTACAGAAAGATTCTGAACCCTTGCAACTCAAAAAAGGGGTAAGACAAGGCAATACCAGCTCACCCAAATTCTTTACCGCTTACCTCGAGATGATCTTCTGAAATCTAGACTGAGCAAATAAAGGAATCAGAATAGATGGCGAAGACCTAAGTAACTTCAGATTTGCAAACAACATCGTCTTTTTTGCCGAGAACCTTTATGATCTCCAAATAATGCTAGACAAACTAAATGAAGAAAGCAAGAAAGTTGGTCTTGACATGAACTTCAGGAAAACAATGGTTATGTACAACAAACATTTTGAAGACAACGATCAAAATTGAAAATGCAGAATTGAAGAAAGTAGACCATTACATCTACATAGGACAATGAATCTCCATGAAAACCTCAAAAGAAGAAGAGATTGGGTGAAGAATCACTTTAGGTTGGCAAGCTTTCGGAAGAGCAAGCTCAATCTTCAAGAACAAGAAAATCCCGTTAGTCCTGAAAAGAAGGGTATACAACTAATGCATCCTTCCGATAGTCACCCACGGAGCCGAAACATGGAACCTCACCAAAAAATTGACCCTCAAACTAAGAACCATGCAATGTGCACAGGAAAGATTGATACTCAACATCACAGAGAGAGATCACAAGACAGCACAGTATATTAAAAATAGGAGTCAGATATATCATAAAATCCATTTAGAAAACTCAAATAGCAATGGGAAGGCTATGTTGCAAGAATGTCAGACAACCACGGACATCACAATTCACAACATAGATCCCCAGAGATCATATGCAAAACTGTGGCCGGCAAAAAATAAGATGGTGTGACAAATGAGACAAGTTCAGAAAGTATTGGAACCGCGATGCACATGATAGAGAGATCTGGTGAATCTTGGGGAAGATATCCAATGACAGATGCTAAAAGGCTGCTGCTGATGATATCTTTATTATATGTCAAATCTGAGTAAAATGGTGTGTATTTACTTATGTCATATCTCTGTAATCAGTGACATGTCTAGTTAAAAACATTCCCAATTTCATTAAATTGAATAGAAATTTTAAAATTATTTCTGAGGCTGAAAACCTTTTAAAATGGCATTCGGTTTGAAAGTGCCTTTTGTGCACTAATATACCTAAAAACCCAAGTCAGAAGTATATCAACTAACGAATACTATTCATATATTTACAGAATTTCCTTCACATTTATCAATAGTTTTTGGAATTGCATGCAATCAGATTGCAATCCATTGAAAATCTATAACTAAAGGTTTCTGATGTTTGGTCCCCGGTGAAAGCTTAGTAATTGCAAATGACTTGGTTTAGCATTCAGTACTGGGCTGTTGAGATTTATTAATCATAACTCAAGACCCAATTTCAGCTGTAGAAAAAATAATTTCCATGAAATGTTCAGTGTTATACTTATAAAATCAGTACTGTACAAATTATATAAAGTTTAACAAACTACAAACATTGACACAGACATGTTTGTTTATCTGTCTTCTGTTCATATCACCATGGCTTCTTTTATTCCTGAGGAAAGATTATCATAGGCTCATTAATAACATTCACACAATGGACTTCAAAAGTCACTTAATAAAATGTCCATCATTCAGCACTGCAAAACGAGTGCATAGCAAAAAGCTTCAAGCACAAGAATCTATAGGAGTTCAACATCACTTCTTCTCCTCCAGAGTTACCAATCTGTGGAACAGTCTCAGTGAGAAAACAGCCACTTCCAAAAATATAAATACTTTCAAAAGTAATCTAAAAAATGACATTGACCACAATATGTTTACCTATGAATTTAGTTATCAAAATCTACCAATGAACCGACAACTAAAAATGACCAGCAAGCAAAAAACCTTATCTGCAGACTGGTATGATAACCCTTTTTGCTGGGTTTTATATCTACCAGAAATAGAGGTAAAGCAGGTGATAATGGCCTCATCCTTCTCTAATTATATAAGAAAGGCAGTTAAATAACTCAATGCGTTTGTCTTTTCTGTAAATAACAAAGAGTTTGTGAAAATGACTTTTAAAGCTGATTTTTCTCCAATGCAACTAACTTTCTAGAATTTGATTTTACTCTCATTTGATTGCTTTCATTAACTTAGTATTACAAAAGTGCAAAAGCCTGCATTAAATTAAGTCTATAGCTTTCTCTTTGCATTTACTTCTCAGATAAAAACTGTCACGGTTTAAAAATGTTTTGATAATAAGTTCCAAACATCCAAACCTTCTTATACTAAGAGATAATACAAAACATTACCATGATTCTCAAATGCAATTTTACAGCAATGATTTTTCTGTTTCCAATTAAACTCCAAATCCTTTAACTTTTCAATAATCTGCTACAGAGCCACATGAAAAAGGTGGAAAATTATAATGCAACAATCACTCTCAGCAACTTATTTTTATCACAAAACGTGCCAATTGGGTGGGATTTTTAAGCTAGTTCTGTAGGAACTAGCTGAAAATCCTGCCTAAATGGGGACGCTGGACCCAATAAGAGATCATGGATTTGAACAATGGATTTATTTGAAAATCATCACCATCATGAACTCTTACATTTAATTTAATATCTGGAGTGATTTCACAAAAGATAGGTGAATTATAGATATATAGATAGACAGACAGAAATCAGATCATTATTATTAATGTGAGCTTGAACGCAGGCCCCATAATATTTATTTTGGGAATTTTCAGAAACTGGGGGTCTCATCAGTGCACACAGACAATTTCATTTGATTATGTTGTGTGGTTCCTGAGTTATGCTGTTACATACAGACAGACAGGAAGACGTTTGATGAATTATATTACCATGATGCTTTGGTATATTATTATTCTACATTTGGAAAGTCCTTTGCATGTTCCTAGAGAATCCAAATTTGAAAGGAAAATGCTTATGTCTGATGATGACAAAGGCATTCACTGCTATTCATACAATTCTAAACATTTCTATTTTCATCAGCAGAAAAGGAACAGTACCTAAATAACCTCCACCTGAAATACCCCGATTGAAATAAATTTAGAGAACAAAATATTGTATTTGTTAGAATGGTAACATAGATGCTGGAAATATTGGCTTCTGTACAGAAAAAGTTCTTTGTGATTTTTGTGCATTAATATCCATTTTGTCTTTTGAAAACTGGAAAGAAGCACATGATGCCAATAGCAGTTGGAAACATTACTACTAAATCATATAAAATAATATGTATTTTGCAATGTGAAGTAACTTGGTAAAGAAATCTTTTGAAAGAGAACTCCAAGGTCTGTTGTTCAATTCCAGTGTTTGGAGTTTCAAAGACTATCTAGGCATGAAAATATATTTGATAAAATTTTGTCAAACTCTAGTCTAAGTTGGAGTTGACTTTTCCCCGTAACAACAAGAACAAGAACAATCCTCACCTTAATTTAAGTGAGTAAACTCTCCACATCACATTAAACCAAACCTATATATAAAATTAACATTTCCCTACTGTGATTTGAAATCACAGGCAAATGATTAGTAGGTGGCTCTCTTACCAACACAGCTAAACTGACATGTCTTATATATCTACAAATTTATTTATTATATATACAATACAGATGTTTCAGTAATCATCTTCAATCGGAATAGATGTAGGATTGGAGTTTGACCCCGCAGCACCTAGGCTTGTTTTTTCTTAATATCAAGAGCAATGGCAACCATGGATGAAAGGAAATCACATGCAATTATATGAAAGTACATGAATTTGTTTCAAAAAGGTACAACATTTACGACAGTTATAAAATGAAAGATAGTTAAGAAAATACATTTTATGTAATGAACTATTATTATTTCTTGTTGTGAGTAATATTTCATAACAACTTGTATATACTTGTAGAAATAACTTATATGAATATTGTTAAACATTTTTTTAACTGTTTTAAGTCTTTGCTTCAGGAATAACATCTAATAAAAATAAACCCGCTCAAAGTTTTTACACTAATCTTTTCTTCTAGTAAAGATTTGAAAATGCATTACACATGATAATATATAATTGTTTTTTCTCACCGCTTCAAACATTCATTTGCTTTTCTATGCAGATCCCCACATAAATTAAACAAAACTAAACAAGACTACATTCATTGTTCAAATGTTTCTTCGGACAATTGAACTCCTTCTTCTTATTTGTGCTGTAAACATGACGTTTCGGCCGAACCATTCTTTGGCCTTCTTCAGGTGAAAAATCTGAGTGTGATGGTGTAAACAGAAGTTTTTATTTTTATTATTTATGTACTTTCATATCATTGTGTCATGTTTGTAATGTTTATATATATGTATGTTATGTTAAATCAATAAACATGCCGAAGCAGGCACCCAGCAGCCCCCATTCTGTTTCCAGTCCCAAAAAGCGTGGACTGGAAGTAGGAATGAGGAAGGCTCAGTTCGACACAGACGATAACCCTGATCAACACGTGTCTTTCATTCCATCTTCTTTTCTTAACACGCTTACACACGGTTACGAATCAAACACATTCTAATCTTACACAGCTACAACAGAAAGAACAGCAAAGCAAACAAAGGCACTAAACACAACAAGAACGTTAATGTTAACAACACAAACAACAAGAAGGAGTTCAATCGTCTAAAGAACGATTTGAATATTAATGACCCTTCTCAAAACTATAGAAAATATTCATTGTTATTAGAAACTGTCAACCAAAACTGTCAACATAGGTTTCTTCAGTTTTCAAGTCGGTCTGGCTATTGCACATACAGGCTGCACCAATGGAGCTAGAGGGCTGAAAATTTAAACATTTACTAGAAAATGTCTAGAAAAAACATTTTTTTTGTTTTTTGAAAATTGTCCCCTAAATAGATTTTATTCCTACCATTAAACCTTTATGCAGAGCATTTGTTTTACATTGACAGAATAATCTTTGAGATTTAAAAAACAGGCAAAACATTTGTATTTATACTCTCAGCTTCTGCTTGAATTTGTTAGATGTAGAATTATCATAATTATATGCTGATCTATTCAGACTAGTGTCCTTATCCTGGTTGTTACAGTCTCAACGTTTCAGCTATTTCTGAGTTCAGGAATTGTCATTATTCTACATTGATCTATTCAAACTTGTGTCCTTATCTTGATTGTTTTAGTCACAAAATCTCTGCTATTTCTGCAATGAGGAATTATCATTATTATACACTGATATTTTTGGTCTATTGTCCTCATCTAGATTGTTATAATCACAATATTAGAGTTTTATAGTTCAATTCATATTCCATATTCAATCAGTCTAATTTAAACAATGTTCATGGCTATATTAGTTTCAAAAAGAATTTCTATTATAAGTGTGTGATGATTACCGATGAAAAGTTTTATCTGAATTGTGATTATAAAGTTTTAGCCATTTTAGTCAATCCATATCATTTATTTTCTGGGAAATAATTATATTTTGAAACATTAGAACTTCATTAAAAATAATTAAGTGTAAAAACTACATGGTAAAAACTACATGGTAAAAACTACATGGTAAAAACTACACGGTGAGTTAAAATGTGGTTTGTGCATTCCACCAACTCATAAGATAATATCTGGTTCAGGATTTGGATATCTTACTGTATTGGAATACTAATCTAGTTTGTAGAAAAACATTTTCAATTCCTGTGGTCTAGTTAGTCACTCAATAGAAACCGTCATATGACCAACGTCTTTTGGCAGTATGTCTTGTTGGGGGTGATCAATTAAAAAATTGGAAAAAGGGGTGATCAATGAATAAATTACTCTCTCACCTTTTGTTGGGCAGTGATCACTAAAAAAGTCTGAATTTTCAGAAGAACAATGGGGATGCTTCTGTACACAAACAAAGGGACCAATTTAGCATAAAATTAAATTATAAATTGAACCCCTGCCTAAATATGTTTTTACGGTGGGGGGGCTAAAAACCTAGTTTTTTTAGACATACTAAGGAGTAAATGTTTAAATTTTCATCCCTCTATTGGTGCGACTTGTACACGTAATACATACACACATAGCCAGCCAGACCAACTTGAAAACTGAAGAAACCTATGTTGACAGTTTTGGTGACAGTTTTGATTGATGGTTTCTAATTATATTAGTTGGTTTGGTTTGTTTGGATAATTAATTTATTTTCTCTTGAATGTTGTCAAAAAGCAAAAATCTAGAAAATGCAGCATTGTAAGATGTCATAATTAAGCCAGGAAACATTAATTTAATTAATTTGATTTTCATCATGAAATAAATATAGTCTTTTTTTATTGGTAGAATGGCTTATGAGAATAAGATTTCTATATTTAACTCGCAAGGTTATCTAGTTTTGCCTGGTTCAGAATCATGTTCACAGTCTTCACTTTGAATTTCTTCTTTTATCAGATTAACTTTTAATATGAGAGAAATAAAAGGTTGAAGTAGACACTGAAGCTGACACTTACTAATAGGTTTTGCTGATCATAAAATACACCTATAAGCAGACTAGAACAGGGAGGGGGGCAAATGGGCCGGTTGGCATGGGCCCCTTGATTTTGAGGGAGGCCTACTCCCCATGCTAGAGTCAAAGAGGGGACAGTGAAAAAAGAAATTACTGTAATCAGTGATGCAGCATAGGAGAAAATCAAAGACTGGATTCAGTCCAATATGTGTATGTCCACAATGTGTATTCATAAGAACAGTTTGATTGATCTTGACAACACTGAGCAGAAAGATTCTTCTGATGAGCTGTGTAATGTTGGATTTTGTAGTTTTACTTTTTTTTAAATTTTTGATAGGCAGGTTTTTACACTGAGTGAATCAGATTTAACTTTGTTGGTTTACTATGTATGAGAAATCAAATGCTAAATAATAATTAATAACACTGAGTTCCACAATGATTTCCATGATTCTTGGACTCATCTACACATATTTATATGTAACTATAGGTGTATGAGTTAGGGGCCAAGTGGGTAGTTGCCTCCCCTGCTAAATCCAAGCAAATCCTTGTAAAAACCAATGCCTATGTATGTAACTAAGTCTATTTTAGCTTCATTGTCAATATATATATGTTTATTTTATTATACTTATGCCTCTTATTTATGTCTGAATCAAAACTTTCCCTCAAAAATATTGACTTGCTTTCAGAAAATACTTGATAGCAGAATATTTGACTATAAATCAATGAAAGACAAATTTAAAATATCTTTCACTTAGAAAAACACAATCTCATTCATTCATTTTAATACTATATATAAAATATCCACTGAATATAGTGCTAATATCCCCATGTACAAAATGATGATGAGTTCTAATGCTTATATACACACATTGATACAGTACTCGTCGTCAGTATTTGAACAAACAGGCGTTCTTGCTTCTAATCGCTTGGTTTTGAGAGTTAAAAACAGGAACATTACGCATGATGAACCAAATTTAGCATTCCGAAAAACAAAACATAAATGCATGCCTTGTTGTGTTAATTGCAATAAAATTTGTTTTTTCTTGCATAATGTTCCTGTTTTTAACTGTCAAAACCAAACGATTAGAAGCGAAATGTTTGTTTGTTCAAATACTTATGACAAGGACTGTATCTATGGAACTGTTTCAGGATTTAAAAGTAAGAATAAAAATAAAATATATATATATATATATGATAATTATAATGACATTTATTAGTTGAGAGCCTATATTTGCCTGGCGCCAGTGTGAATGACTGCTAAAATGGAGCAGTAATTCTGGAAAACATGCTTATAGATGAATAAAATTAGATAAACAAATGCTATAGGTGATTTTGTTCATATTTTGTTCATATTTTGATGTTTATTCATATCATTCTCAGAAGGTTTATATATATAGGTACATCAATATTTCCATAATGATGAAAAAAGTATTTATTTTACTCAACAAATATTTATTTTTCAACATTATTTCTTTCCTTGTCAATGCACCATTAATCATATCTATTGAACATTATACAGTGAAAAATTCAGATCAAATTTCAACTAATAACTATGTCAGGCTACAGACTTATGATGATACTTCCCAGAATTAAAGCACATTAAAAAGTGAGGCTAACAAAGTTCAGCTGGTCTGGATGGGTTCCAACAGATCTATTTGATACACTAGAGACACAAAAAATAAAAATCTGACAAAAATCAAAAGATTCTACTTACTCCCCTGGAAGGTTGTTATGTTCTGGATATATCTGTAAACTTTTTTGCTTTTGTTGAACTTTGGAAGAGATTACTTGAATTGACAAGCATGTATTACTCCAAATGGATCATTGGAACCACTGACGCCTCATCGACGACTAAGAATTGTCTCTAAGGAGATTCTTACAAGAACTCTTCTCCTAAAAGGTTCTCAACTGGTTCATCTAAATGCTGTTTGGATTTCATTTACTTGGAAACTTTAATCTTTTCAAATCAAATCTTTCCATTAAATCTTGTCCTCTCCTTTTATAAACTGTCAACCAAAACTGTCAACATAGGTTTCTTCAGTTTTTAAATGATTCTGGCTGTCTATGTATGTGTCATGTATACAGGCTGCATCAATGAAGCTAGAGGGCTGAAAATTTAAACACTTACTCCTTATGTCTAGAAACAAATTACAATGTAAATGTATGCTAAATTGAACCCTTAGTTTGAGTTTGGTAGTATTCACACTTGTTTTTTTAAAATTCAGACTTTTTTATCATGGCTTATTTATTGGGCGAAAGAAGTAATTTTTCATTGATCATCTGATTTTCAATTTTTTAATTGATCACCCCCAACACAGCATGCTGCCAAAAGACATTGTTCACTTGACAGTTTCTATTGCGTGACTAACCAGACCCGTCTTCTCTTGCCTTTGCTCTTTTTTTCTCACTGTTACCTCACACACACTCCTCTCATCCTAACACCAGAGCTTGTGCCCTTCCTATCTCTTATATGTTTTTTGACAATATTGACTACCCACTTTTATTTCTCATTTAACCCTTTCAAGACTAACCTATTAAGGTGTTTAATGCCTGAATTAAAACTTCCCAGTAGGCTTCTAAAAGAGATCTACAGGACAGATACATATATAGAAACCTCAGGATATATATATCTCAGCTGGAGTCTCAAAAGTGTTAAGCAAACATTTTCCCTTGACATCATAGTTCACTCCTTGACCCTCTGTTTCTCTCACTTTAATAACATCTTCCTGCTTACTCCTTCACTCTCTCTCCAATATCATTGCCCTTTCCTTCTCTCTAACAACTTAAAAGTGTTCACTCTCTCTCCATTGCCTTTTCCTTCTCCCTCACTTCACAAGTTTCACTCTCTTTAAGTTCTATTTACAAATCACTCACTCTCTTTATTATTCAATTCTTTTTTTCAAATTAAATTCAATAACTAATTTTCTACTTTGCCTGTAACTTATTTTTCTATCTATTAGAAACCGTCAACCAAAACTGTTACCAAAACTGTCAACATAGGTTTCTTTCAGTTTTCAAGTTGGTCTGCCTGGCTGGCTTATTATGTATGTATCATGTGTACAGGCCACACCAATGGAGTTAGAGGGCAGGAAATGTCAAAATTCTCCCCCTAAATAGATGTTTAGTGTAGGGTTCAATTTGCAATGTAAGTTCATGCTAAATTGATCACTAGTTTGTGTCCACTTGCATTTTGAAAATCTTTGAAAAACCTTTTTAGTGATCACTGCCCAACAAATGTGGCAGAAGTAACTTATTCATTGATCACCTCCTTTTTCCAATTTCTTTATTGATCACCCTGGATTCAGTGTGCTGCCTAAAGACGTTGGTCACATGATGGTTTCTATTGAGTGACTAACCAGACCTTTTTTTTCTTTCTTTCTTGATTTTTGTTGGTCTTACTTCCTCTATTTCTTTAATAATATCACTTCACTTCAAGGTATGCTTTAGCTACATATCTTGCCACTAATCAATGTTTTATGTCTCTCTTTCACCAGTGTTTGGTAAACACTTTTTAAAAAATATCTTTCCTTGTTTTCTGAATTCAAGCTTTGATGCCTTATGTGCAATTCAGCTCCAGGGGCAAAAAAAGACACACTCTGTATGTGACAAAAAAAATATGATACCATGAAGAGGCTTCCACTAGTATTTTCACACATACTCAGATGCACATTAATATATTCACACTCTTGTTTAATTACACT
>VCCN01004508.1:2849648-2871750 GCA_006491835.1 Architeuthis dux | reverse complement strand
GAGGTGGTGTAAATGAAATCGGCGCAAAATAAATCCATTATAAAAGCATGTTAATATAGGTTTTTACTAATAAATATGATATCAATTTGTGATTTAGATATACAAATAATATATAAATGATAACTTAATTGATAAAATACTATTTGAATTACCACAAAGAAGAAAAACATTGGGTAAATTCCAAACCAGCATTATTGTCAATCAGCGTAAATCAAACCAGCATAAAATCTGAGCAGCCAGTAAATATATATGACAATCAATTCTCTCTTTTGTGTGCTGACAAACTTTTACAAATGTTCCTGCAGAGAATTTGATCTTTGTATTTCAAAAAAGAAATGGTTTCAATGTGTGATCGGATTTTCTAAAGAGAAGAATTGAAAACAGCAAAGGAGTGAATAACCCATGAAAGAAAGATCTTTCTTGAAGAAGTCATAATTCTATGAACTCCTTATGTATATTTAAGTACTCAAGTCCATTAACATCAACTTAATTCCTGAAACAGTTAGCAGAGTATAGAATCGGAGTGTAGAGTTGATCTAGTCATTATTTAGCTCCTGTCAGCAGGCAGAAAGGGTATTCCTATGCCATCTGTGTACATTGAATGTGATCTGAGTTCCAGCGCTTGGGCAGTTGTCACTGAAAGAAATGATAAATGAAGATGCAAAAAAGATAACAGGGAAATGAAAAGTGTGAAAAAGAAGCATCAGGAAAAGTGATGAATAGGATTTGCCAGATATATGAGAGATTAACTTTCACAGAGGTTCTTTGATAAAGAAACCTCAGAGAGGGTAAAGGATAGAGTTGTAAAAAGTAAAGTACTATAATGAGACTGAGACAGAGAGAAAAAAAAAGATTATACTCAACACAGAAGAGAAAAAATGGAGTAATTTGGAACAAAGAGAAAAATTCTTTCAACAAATTAAGGAATCAGGACAATTTTTTTTTCTTTTTGGATGGGATATCTATTTCAGTATAAATATGGTTTTTCTAAAAATAGGCAGTACTTTAATAACTAAACCTTAGAGGTCTTTCACCTCCTATACTATCAGGACATTTATGTTTTCATATTTATCTGATTTATTTTTAGCTGAGAGCTTTGTAATCAACAATAAAATGAATAAGATGTTATCCTGCACAAGATTTTATCTTGCACAAGATTTTATCCTGCCACCATATTTTCCATTGTGGCTGCCTTCTCACTATTCACACTTTCAAATGGCTTGCTATCAATTCCTATGTGGGCACTTCAGCCTATATTTCAAAAGATTACTTCAATAGCCTCAGCAGATTGTACTGATTGTATTGTATCTAAAATTCCCACAATGTCAAAAGAACAACATTTTTCAACCAGTTCAGAGACAATATTTTAACACCAGATAACAAAATACATGGAATCTTACATAAAAAAATGAAACTACATTTGCATGAGAGTTAGAATATATTTGAAATAGAAATGAAACAGCTATTCCACAAATTATATAGACTATTATACACTGATTTATTCAAACTGTTGTTTTCATTTTGGTTGTAATAGTCACAATGTTTTCAGGTACCTATCATATTCAGTAACGTACTCAGAATTTCAAACCAAAGCCTTTATTTAATCCATGGCGTTAGACTGTTCTCATTCCACAGTCCATCCTAGCAAATATGTATTTGTATTAGTTAATTCTTCCATATAAATTCATCCTTGTGATGTCACTTCTGCTTGTTCCATTGAACCAGAGTATATGGATTTCAATGCCTGACCCAAGTAAACTGCAGAGGTTTATCAGTATGATGACCACACATCACTGATAAACTTTGAAATTGTGTATATTATAGTTGCTTTAAAAGGAGGAAAGACACCCACATCTACCCTAATAGATTTTATTACACTCTTTATATTTTATTTCATATGTATATATGTGTATATATAATAGTTAACAAATACACATGTACATGTAATTGTCTGAAGTTACATAATTTATATGTTTTCATGTAATGTCCTAAGTTATAAGCATCTCAAGGTCACTGAAAAAAGAATTGATCGGCAGGCATCAAACTGAATTATATTTGTCTCTGTCCAACTTTGATGTCCTCATAACTTGACTTAAGTTGTAGTTCAGCAAAAGGATTATCCAACATGCCAGATAGTTCTGCTTTGTCTCAGTGAACAGCACTGGCTAGTTGCCATGAAAATTGCTCTTCAAAAGTTGACTCAGTCTCAAGACTAGGACCAGCCATTTAAAATTTGAATGAAACTCTTATAACTTATGATTAGGACCTCTGAGAGGGAGGTGCAGCAAGTGCATCGAACCGGGTCCCAGAGGGCCAAGAGAGGGCCCAGAGAGTTTCTTGTCTAGAGCTGTGTATTGAAACTTCTAAGTCAATATACTATGTCTATAAACAAAATAGGATGACTATCGTTTACCAGCGAGCAAATATAGTATGGTGTGCTAAAATGGTTATGGTAGCTGAAAACAGGATGGCTAAAGGACACAGGTATTTGTGAAGATGTTTGTGTGGGGTGGGAGGGGGATGAAAGCAGTTTTGCACCACCTTATAAAATTCCTCTTGGAGGTCCTGCTTATGATCATCAGATAGTAATTAAGTGGTAAATGAGTACAGAGCTTTAAAACACACATGTTGATCTTTAACAGCACAATTAATGTGAGAGTAAATATATAATAGCAACCAACAAAATACCTGGCATCTTCAAGCCTAAATTGAGGCAGATTGTGATATATTCACATCTGAGGCAGATTGTGATATATTCACATTTGAGACAGATTATGATATATTCACATTTGAGACAGATTGTGATATATTCACATTTGAGACAGATTGTGATATATTCACATTTGAAACAGATTATGATATATTCACATTTGAGGCAGATTGTGATATATTCACATTTGAGGCAGATTGTGATATATTCACATTTGAGACAGATTGTGATATATTCACATTTCTACTCAGTAAACAGTAACATATTCTTTCTTAAATTCTTTCATCATATAAAATTTCAGATATCTCATGTCTTTTATTCTATCCTCATGTCTATGGAGATGTTTGACAAAATGTAATGGTCTTGAAATTTCTTAGTTGAAGCATTGTCATTACTATTAATGAAACTAGCAGAGAACCCATCTAAAATGACAGGTAACATTTTGCTGTACATGATAACAAACCAACAAATAGAGAGAATTTGGATCTTTAGGTAAATTCAAACCAAAAGTTATTGAGCAAAAGCAGGAACCGTGTCAGTTTTAGTGTTCGTGTTTTAGTTTTTGTGTTTTATGTGTTTTTAAATTTGCAGCTATAAGAGGATAAAATATATTACTGATTTTTAGCTACAAAATGTGTGTGTTGCATTATATTAGAGGATGAATTGTACTCAAGTAAATATGGTAATAAATATTAAATATTAGATTAATACAATTAAATATTAAATTAATAAATATATCCATCCATAACCCAACCAGAACAGGAATGTTCTTTGAATGTTCATGTAACGTTTGCACAAACATTGAGTGAGGACAAGTACAAATGTCATACAAACAGTAGCAGACAGTGTGTGAACAGTTGCTTAAGACTTGTGTCCAGCCGTTTATTGGGTGTTTGTACATAAATAAAGCATGTACAGTTTAGCCACCCTTTCAAATCACAATGCAAACTACCCAAACTTTATACAAACGGTTACAAATAGCCGTTTGGTTGATGATTGCAAATGGTTGGTTCTGGGTGGGAATTTGCTTGTCAAAGTGATCTACAATTTCCGGTGACATATTAGGAACCGTCAGCCAAAACTGTCACCAAAGATTTCTTCATTTTTTAAGTTGGTCTGGATGGCTGGCTCTCTGGCTGGTTGGCTCTGTATCTATTATGCATACACGCCACACCAATGGAGCTAGGGGGCTGAAAATTTAAACATTTACTCATTATATCTAGAAAAAAAGTATGTTTTTTTTGTTTTAAATTTCCCCCCTCTAAATAGTTTTTTTTGGGGGGGAGGGTTCAATTTTCAATCTAAGTTTCTGCTAAATTGATCCTTTAGTTTGTGTCTGGTAGCATACACACTTGCTTTTTGAAAATTCAGACCTTTTTTAGTCTGCCAAACAAAACAACAATTTTTTAATTGATCACCCCATGGCATGCGGCCAAAAGACTTTGGTCACATGACGGTTTCTATTGAGTGACTAACCAGACCTGTTTTAATTGTTTGTTTTTTTAAAATTAGGCTGTCTGTCTAATGACTTTCACTGCTTATATCTGCCCGGCCTGCCCGGCAATACTCCAGGCTTAAAATCCTAATTCATTTTTATCTCTTTAGCATTAGCTCATGTGTATGTCATCAGTCTACTAACGTCTATGCCAGACAAACGAATCGTGGTTGCTGTGCTATTTCTTTATTCTATATACTCTATGGTTTGGAACAGCGTGAGAAACAAACAGATATCTACACAAAAAAGTGACAATGGTACTATATAGTTAGATGTTTCAGAAAAGAACCTTGGAATATGATAGTGGATGAAACAATTGTTTTCCTTTATCAACTATGGAGCTGTAGAGTCTGAACATATAAATTCAAAGCTATATAATTTGCTGATTTATTAATGATGTGGGACATTGAACAAACAGGTGACCTCCTCTCATATGAAGAGCTTAGCATAGCCTTTGGAATAATCTTTGCACACACTGTCATTAAATAAAAGTGAAATTCTTTACCAATGAATTAGGTTTGTCAATTATTGTGTTTACATTTGAATGCTGTACTTATATGAGTTTAAATAAATAATTGAATTTCAAGTGGATTACAAATTACTGCATAACTTGATTAAATCAAAAGAAAAAGATAAAAGTTTGGTCTTTTCTATTTCCTACTGACTAGGTAAGAATAAAACGAACAAAAATGAAAAAATCTCAAGCATGTAAGAACTCCTAATTTAAAAAAATGTATGGTAGACAATGCATTATACATATATTTGAACGGAAAAAATAAGCAAGATTAAAAGGCATGACAACAGTGCCATGCAAAAAAGAGTTGTCATCTGCAACTCCATAATTTGAAATAGTAGTCAATTTACATAAGCAAAAAACAGAAAATATATGAAAAATACAGCAGATCATCATATCGCTATATTTAATTATTCATTCTTGTTATAATATTTTTTATATGAGTTTCAATTGAACCACGATATAGAAAGAATAAAAAATATACATTTAAAAGATTTCATAAATATCATAATAAATCGATAAAAATGATAAAAAATCTGTTTTAAATAAAATATTGAGTAAAAAAACTTTTTTTTCAGAGATCAAAAGCCTGAATTATAATTAATCGAATAAAACTAAAGATTTGCCGAAAAAAAATTATTTTATTTAATTTTCCTGTTTTATTTTTGGTCCAGCAATTCCTGGATATTATTCTAAACATAATTAGTATCTCGAGGGATATATATCTAAAATGTGTAAAAATCAACGAAAGCATGATTATATAAAATGAATAAATCATCAAATTAATAAAAGGTGGGGTAGGAATCATATGAAAAAAAATTCTTCTTCTCTGAAATTTGGATTGGAAAATTATTTTTTTTAAATTCGTCCGTTAATAAATAAGTATTGAAAATGTTATTAAAATCGAATAATATGCTGTTTTTTGCCAGATTTTTATATTTCTCATGTGTCGATTTCATGCTGAAATTTTCGTCCATTTTGTTCATACCTACTACTGATTTATTTGTTTCATGTAACTAGTTTATCAACAAATATAACTTCAGTATTTAAATTCTTATGCAATTCAACAATGTATTGATTGATGATTTCACAATAATAAACACAAAATGAATGTGGAAATTTTGCCTTTAGCCCTTTAGGCCTTTTTGAACAAAAAAAACACAATTAGAAACCATCAACCAAAACTGTCAATGTAGATATTCTACAGTTTTTAAGCTTGTCAGGCTGGCTATATCACCTGTGTAGTGTTTTTGGTCATGTTATCATGTCCAATATATTGGCCTGGCAGTGCTATAAGGGTTAATAAAAATAAGTTCAAGGAGAAAGTGAATTGATGTTAAAAAGCCTCATCAAGGTTTGAAACTGATTCCTCTTTTTCTTAGTCCATTGCTCTAACAAGTGGGCTATGTCTTCTGTTACTAAATCTGAAACCCAAAGTGGTTAAACTACATACTTTTTATTTTCCTTTGTTGGTAATGCTTAACTTCGTGCATACACTATCTCTTACCAGGAAGGTATTATTTTCGCAACCATAAGCTTATCTTCACCACTTCTTCATATTTGTTGTTTATTTCATTATTCCTCATATTAGAAACTGTCAACCAAAACTGTCAACATAGGTTTCTTTCAATTTTCAAGTTGGTCTGGCTGGCTATGTATGTATCACACATACAGGCCATACCAATAGAGCTAGAGGGCTGAAAATTTAAACATTTACTCATTATGTCTAGAAAAAACATTCTTTTTTGTTTTTTCAAAATTCCCCCCTAAATCCCTTTAAAGAGGGGGTTCATAGTTTGCAATGTATGTTTATGCCAAATTGATCCCTTAGTTTGTATCTGCTTGTTATTGGAAAATTCAGACTTTTTTAGTGATCACTGCCCAACAAAAGGGAGAGAAGTAACTTATTCATTGATCACCCCCTTTTCCAAATGTTCACCCCCAATACGGCATGCTGCCAAAAAATGTTGATCGCATGATGGTTTCTATTGAGTGACTAACCAGACCTGCTTGTTCTTTATGTTCGTTTGAAAAGTTGAATTTTTGTACAAGACTTGGCAGATTAAAAAGATGTAAAAGGAAATATCATAATTCCATTGAAAGGAAGTTTATAACAGTGTTTGTATAAGATTATCAAGCTGTTTATGCCACGTGAATATTGTGGTTTTAACAAATAGAAAGCAGGCTATATGTTTCAAATATCTTTTACAAAAACAACTTCGGAAAGATTATTATTTAAAATAAACATTGTAAAAAAGACTCACACACATGTAGCCAAAGTGAAGAACTTATCTTTCAAATAACAAACGTTTTCGAACTTAAAATGAAAAATAGTTAAATATTAGAACTTTCAAGTTCTAGATCTAGAATACAGGGTCGGCCCAATGTACTGGCAATGCAGGAACCAAGTGCTGGAGGCATCTGTCATGTGTTTGTTATAGTAGGACTTTCCAAATACAAATGGAAATATGGGGAAATGAATAAATTAAATCTGTTCTATTCATCAAATGATGATCTGAAACTCAGACTCTGTGTCGGAAATCTTTTCTATATTATTGTAATAAACTTTTTATTCCCATATATTCATGTTTGTTGCTATAAAATGAAAATACATAAATAAGATAATAAAAGTTCAGCTAGCCTGGAGCACCAGGAACCCTAGGGCTGGTCCTGCTAGAGTGTACAGTCTGGGATTCAGGCAAGAAAGGAAGCTGCAAGGGTATGGCGGCCAGATGTCTGGCTTTTAAGCATTCTGCAAGGTTACGCCAGAGGTTAATTTTTCCTCCTTTTTGGGGTCAGACTGAAAAACCTATTCAAATTACCTCAGATATACTATATCAGTGGGAAGTGAAAGCCAACAGCAACTACATATAATAAAAATATGTTAATGGTTGTTAACTGTTAATGTATTTTTATTACATGTTGTTGATGAGCTGCAGTGTAGAGTCACATTGTCAACTAGTGGGAGAGGGTCAGTCAGTTTGCTGAAGGCTGATTTTGTTTTGAAAACATTTTTCTTTGTGAAATTTTACAAAAATTACTACAGAATTGCTATTCATATATTAAAATGATATTTGACAAATCAACAATTCTTCTAAGTATTTTGTATATTTTATACAAAACTTTTATATATTTACAAATCATCATTAACAACACGTCCAAGAGAGTCAATCTGTCCAAGTACTTCTTTTCAGTCTGCAATATCCTCCTTTTTGAAAATTCCCCCCTCCCATAATACTTTTTTGTGGAATCCCAAGGGTCCCTGGACCCCAGGTTGGGATATTGGGCTAGTGTGTCCTCTTTGGGGAAAGTTTGGAGATGGCCACCCTATGCAAGGGAGACTGTGGTATGTTTCTAGAATTTAATTTAAAAATTTGGTTGTGTCAACTCATAGTATAAGAGAAATTTTTAAAAGGATTGATAATGATAATGAAATACTTGCATTAAAAGATGAAGGGACCAATTGACTGAACACAAAGCTCAAAACAAAAAGTAATGACAGTTTTACTCAAAATGACATCACTGTGGAAGTATCTAATTGAAAGAAAAAAAACTAAAATATATATATATACGTATATATAAATCCTGATTGCAGATATTAAGGCTACAACAGAAAAATAATATGGAAAATACAAAGCAAATCCAAGATTTATTCTTGCAATTAAAATTTCAGCATTGTAACTGGATTATTAAAAAAAGAATTGTTAATTTTTGATGACCAAATTATAAAGTTGTTAATTGCTACTATGACTTTATAGATTTACTTTTAAATTCCTACACAAAATGAATTCAAAAGGGAAAAGAGTTTTTCATTTTGGTAGTACATAAGCAGCTCTTTGGATGGAAACAGAAATTTTAACACTGCATACTGTATTACTGTATTGTTCTTCATATCTTATTGTTTTCCTATGAAAGGTAGCAAAATACTTACAAGTATAAATCTGCAGCAAAACATAGAATACAGGTCTGCTTAGTCCCTCAATAGAAACTGTCACAAAACCAACATCTTTTGGCAGCATACTGTAATCGGGGTGATCAATTAAAAAATTAGGAAAAAGGTGATCAATGAATAAGTTACTTCTCTTGCATAGTGTTGGATCACTAAAATGCAGCATTTTCAAAAAACAAGCATGAACGCAGCCAGACACAAACTAGGGAACAATTTAGCATAAACTTACATTGTAGATTGAAATCCCACTAAAAACCTATTGGTGGGTGGGGGGTTCTCGACATAATAAGTAAATGTCTAAATTTTCTGCTCTCTAGCTCCATTGGTGCGGCCTGTACACATGATACATACATAGCCAGTTAGCCATCCAGTCCAGACCAACTTAAAAACTGAAGAAACCAATGTTAACAGTTTTGGTGAATGTCTCTAAGAAACAACTATGTTTTATCTTTTATCCTTGGAAATGGATTATCTTTTGTTACATCAAATTTACTTTATGAAAATTCTAAATTCATACTTGGGCAATACTTCTTTTTTCTCTCTCTGTATATGAGTATGTGTGTTTCTGTGTAGTGATCAGTCTTATATTTAAAAAATCTGTAATTCATATAAGAAATTAATATGTAGAAATTAATTGCTATGAAAATATGAATAAATCAAATAAAAATATGTTCATCTGTCAAAATCACTTTTACATATTAAGCTGAACCAGTTTAATATACTTTTGATGTGTACATGAATATTGAAACATTGTTCATTTTTAAAATAAAAAAATGCACTAATATTGATTTATTGGATTCTGTTTTCAACCCATCAAGAACTGGAAATGGTAAGAGTCTAGTTGGTTTTAAAGGGGGTGACTTTAAATCACTCCCCAGGCCCCCAATGGAGGGGATCCCCAAAAGCTTTATCAATAGTAGTTCACCTACTGCATCTCTACTAACATTATATAATAACAAATCTTACTAAATGTTGGAGGGACCCCTCAAGGAGCTACACCCCTGGGCTCAACTTCATGAAGGAAAGACATTCTCATTATGGTTGGAACAACCACAGTGCTATCATTGGTCTTGATATTAAACAAGGCACTCAAAGAAACTGAGAATCCAACATGAAGGACAGTTTGTAAATGATTGCCAGATCTGAAACAAAATCTCAACCAACCCAAAAAGCTTCAAGTATGGAATTCTTAATTAGATTCACTTGTAAATCTAAGTAAATCAATTTGGTTTTAACCCAAATGCAAAATGCTTGCACAGAGTGGTTTGACTTATCTGAAACTCAAGTTCACAGTTCAAACATTGCAGTCTCATTTAGCATTGCTATCTCCCAGGAGAACATTCATGCAGAATTTCAAATGGTTTCAATGAGAAAAAAAGACATTTTGTTCAAGCAATCAGTTGAAAATTCATTGACATTCAAATTTAATTGATTAATGTTTCTGATTCAAACTTATCAAATTAGTGCTTAGCAAGTGGATAAATCAAATGATCATTTCTGAGGTTGCAAACAACCAGAAGCAGATACTAAAGTTTTAATTCTTGTTTATATTAACCAAATTAAAATCTTATATACACTTTCCAGAAATGAGGTAAACTATGACATATTTAATCTGTTTTAAAACCCATAAGAACCCAGACCCATTTCTACTTGAAGAAACATTATATGTCACGTGACTGCACCAAGATGTTCAGTAGATGTCACTGAGTGTACTTCATGAGTTAAAATCAAGGATAAAATATAATATTATACAAGAGACTGTGCAGATCAATTAAATTGTATGTGACACCGGTGTCACAGTGGGTTCTTATGGGTTAATCTGGCTCAGCTGTGTCGGACTGAAAGGCATGCTTTTCTGTAAAGATTGTTTGCTGCCCTTCTTCCTTTATTCTCCAAATACTCAGCATGCTCAACATGAAATTTAACATTCAAAGATTTTCCAAGATCTGAACTCACACTGTGTCGTCATTTAACTGCAACCTCATTTCTGGTGTGCTTTAAAATCCTGAGTTTGATAAATCAAAATCGGTTAAGTTTTGCATTTTGATAAATATTATGCTTAGCCAAAAATTAAAATAAATAACAGCAGATTTAGTTTGGGACTTCCAAGTAAAAGTCTCAACTAAAGGAGAGTAATGTAATGTTTATGTATGTATGTATATGTGTATGTTAAGTCAATAAACATGCCGAATCAGTACCTACCCATCAACCCCCATTTAACAAGCCCCATTTCCAGTACCAAAAATGGGAGCCTGGAAGTGGGAACTGGGAAGGTCTCTCTTGACCTGGCAATTGCCCTGTAAGCATGTCTTTTGTTCTCTCTCTTCTTTTCTTAAACACAGCTAATACAGTTGTAAACCAAACGCATTCAAACTAAACACAGCTAAAACAGTAAGGAACAAACAAACAACAAGGACATAATAATATGAGCAAACCTGTAAGCCTGGGTTAATGAAAGATATTAACAGATTAAAAATGCAATAAAATATTATGTACTTACAGAGATCCCTTATTCATATTAATGACTGCAGTCGATCAAACATGTGTGTCCTACCGAGCTCTTTATTCTACCACCGATAAAAACAATCAGTAATCGCTGCTCGTTCACCAGAATGTAAAACAGCGCCCCCTAGCGGAAGTCTTCTGCCTAAGAGGAATAACCCATGATACTTACTTAACAAAACCCATCAAGATATAATAGGTAGTATTCCAATTCGCAGTGACTCATATTAGGACTTTAAATAACAAAAAAATGCTTAGACCCCAATAGGATGTTAAAAGTTGAACAATTAAAAATAGTGAATATTTTTTTTAATTGATTTCTAACATTTGCCAATCGCTGCTACACACATCAGACCAGTTTAAACAATATTGCTGTATTTAGGTTATTCTTGTGTTCTAACATTTATATGTATCTATATATCTGGACTTCGTCCAGCCCTAGCCCTAACCATTCATAGTAGAAACTTGAAATTTTGTACACACACTCACCTCAATGAGTAGGGAAATATTTTTTTGTTTTTTTGAAAATTTCCCCTCTAAATAGATTTTTAGTGAGGTGTTCAATTTGCAATGTAAGTTTATCCTAAATTGATCCCTTAGTTTGTGTCCAGCAGCATTCACACTTTTTTGTTGAAAATTCAGATATTTTTTAGTGATCTCTGCCCAACAAAATGTGAGAGAAGTAACTTATTCATTGATCACTCCTTTTTCTAATTTTTTGATTGATCACCCCTAACATGGCATGCTGTTTAAAGACATTGGTCACATGACGGTTTCTATTCAGTGAATAATCAGATCCGGTTTTTTTTTTTGGGGGGGGTGTTTTTTTAAAATCATGAATTTATGGTTCAAACCATACTGGTAGTATTTTCATAAGGGTAACTTAATTTTACAACCATTTAATTTATGAGGTAAAAAGAAGCATATATGTGTGGCAGTGATTCGTAATTTCCCTTGGAATGTTAGTCTATTATATTTTCTATAGGGAATCAATTTTGTTGTTACAACCAAAATTTAAAAAAAATCTAGATGAAGTATCCAAATGTCCCCAAAAAGTGACCAGAAAGAAATCTCACTTGTAGTAAAGTAATAGTGATCCTAATTAAACTGAACTATTCTGGTTGATTTGAAAGGTTATACCATTTGATTATTGGGTGCTAGATTCAGCCTGTTCTTTAATTTTTAAAGCAGCATCCAGTATAACTGTTTAACTCTTCAGGGTAGCAGATGGAGAGAAAGGCTTTTGTTATATAGTGTTGTTCTATGCACCAAAACCTTCTTTGTTACTTGACTATTTGATGAAAGCCCTGCTATGCAGAACACAGCCATGAAACAACTTTTGATGTTGTCACATGATTACTTCAGATTATCCTCAGTTCTTTTATGTGTGTATGTCAGTTTGCTAGTTTAAGCAAATAATGAAACCATCAACCAAAACTGTCTACATAGGTTTCTTCAGTTTTTAAGCTGGTCTGGCTGGCTATCTCTCACTCTCAATAGATTTTCCCACATCTATTGTCATCTCTTCTTGCTAGGTGACCAGCCCATCTCCATTTTTGCTGCTTAATTATTTGTATAATATCTTTTACTCTAGTCTTCCCTCTGATCCATGTTGATCTTTTTCTATCTCTTAGAGTTATCCTTAACATTGCTCTTTCCATGCATCTCTGTGCTATTCTAAGTCGGTTTTCAGCTCGTTTTGTTAATTTCCATGTTTCGCATCCATATGTCATGGCTGTTATTATGTAATTGTTGCATACTTTACGCTTTAAGCACATTAGCAAGGTGCTCTTCAGAATGTCTCTATTCATATCAAATGCTTTCCAACCTAGCGTTATGCATTGTTTTATTTATAGTGCATATCAGCCGCACCAATGGAGCTAGAGGGTTGAAAATTTAAACAATTACTCCTTATGTCTAGAAAAAACATTGTTTTTTTTTTTAAATTCCTACCCTGAATAGGTTTTTAGTGGGTGTTTAATTTGCTATGCAAGTTTATGCTAAATTGATCCCCTAATTTATGTGCGGCAGTGTTTACACTTGCTTTTTTGAAAATTCAGTCTTTTTTAGCAATCACTGCCCAACAAAAGGCGATAGAAGTAACTTATTCATTGATCACACCTTTTTCCAATTTTTTAATTGATCACCCCCAACATGGCATCCTGCCAAAAGATGTTGGTCATGTGACGGTTTCTATTGCTTGAGTGACCAGACCAGTTCTTGTTACCTGATTATGTATTAATAGTCAGGCTAATGTTAGCAATGACTCATATGGACTGTTTTCATACACTACTTCTTTATTTATATAATCATACTCAGATATCTAACTTCATTAATAAAAGTCTTCAATTACATTTTTGTGTTTGTATTCATTACAACAACTGTAGATTTTCATACATAATTCATATCTCCTTCTGGTAAGCAATTAAATACATTCTTACTTATATTTGGATTTTCCTACTTAGAAGTTTTGTCTGCCATCCAGAGGCATAGTGAGGGTGAGAAGGGGAAGTTGCCCCCGGGCGGAAGTTTGTTGGGGTGCAAAATTTCCCCTGGCCAAAGGCATGGCTAGAAGTTTGGTGGCCTGGCTTGGCTCCTTGAATCTTGGAGGCCCGAGGGGCCTTTTCAAATAACCCCCACCCCAGCTACACCTCTGTGTGTGAATAGGCCTGTTAATAATAAAATGCCTGTTAATAATTATGCCCTGCCCTAGGATATTGTACAACTGCCCCAGATGCTGTTTTTGCCTTGGATGCTGTTTTTTAACCATCGGGCGTTCTTTTTGTCCCCAGGCACTGAGACCCCTTGCCATGCCACTGCTGTCATCTGTGTTAAATTATACTTCATTTATACAATATTAAAACTAATTTAGAATTCCTTATGATTTACAGTAGCACAAATTATTGTACTATTCTAATAAACATGAGAATACAATTCTAGTGAAAATCTTCTTCCTAACGAGATTGTATAAGTAAAAGATGTTTAGCCATTTTTATACAGTGGAGGGGGGGAGAAGTATTTGGACACTTACAAAATATTCATTTAATATACTTCTGATGCTCATATTTACTTTAAATTTACACAGGTGCATTTTGATACAAAATTAACAATTACTAAGAAAAAAATACATATTTTCAAACATACAATGAAAATATAAACAAAAGTAATGGTGGAAAAAGGTATTTGGACATTATTAAAAAATTACCATAGAAATGTTATTTAAGAAGGAATGGAGGTCTAGATCTTTTTACACCTGCATATAAACTTTTGGAATGTTCCAGCAATACTTCACTATGGTATGATGCCATCACAGTCGTCATTCACTACTTCACCTTCTTGCAATGAGGCAGTCATGGTTAAAGGAAGGGAGCTCTCAACCTAAACAAAAGAATGAAATACTTAAGCAACATAATGAAGGTTTGAGCTGCAGGACCATTGCCAAGATGTTGAATGTCACTGTCAGTACCATTGGACTGATTATTCTGAAGTGGAAGAAATTTGACACCACCAAAAACCTTTCTTGAACTGGCACTCCATGGAAAATTTCTTCACAAACAACTTGGTAAATACTAAGAAAAGTCAAAGTGATTCCAATGATAACTTGAAAGGAGATCCAAGATGATTTAAAAACAACTGGAACATCGGTAGCAATGAACTGTACAGGAATAGTTTGAAATCCAGTACCCTATGGAAAACAGCTTTGTTGAAAAAAAGGCACCCGGATTCTCGGATGAAGTTCGCTCGTGAGCATTTAGAGAAGCTTAATTATTTTCGAAAGAACATTCTTTGGTCAGACAAAACAAAAATTGAACTTTTTGGCCACAGCTCAGTTTGTCATGTATGGATAAAAAATGGATGTGCCTATGATTGAAAAAGCATCATCCCCACAGTAAAGAACGGTGGTGGAAGTATTATGTTTGGGGGATATTTCTCTTTCAATGATACTGGTGCACCTCACTTGATTGAAGGAACTATGAATGGAGAGGTGTATCAGTGTATTTTGGAAGCTGATTTGATCTATTTGGTACAAGAGTTGGAGCTTGAAGAGGTTTGGATCTTTCAACATGATAATGACCTGAAGCATAAAGGTAAAGTAACTCACAAATTGTTTGTTCAAACAAATGTAGGGGTGCTTCAATGGCCTAGTCAATCACCTGACTTGAATCCAATTGAGAATTTATTGCAAAGTTTGAAAGATTGAATTCATCAGAGGGACCCCAGAAACATTAATGATTTGAAGGTCATTTGCAAGGAAGAGTGAAAAGAGTGAAAATATTTTGTGAAGCACTTGTGAAGGGTAACACACCTCCCCTCCCCACACACTCTTTCTTGCAACAAAGATTCCCATACACACACACACGAACAGACTACATCCAAATATTCTCATACACACATACAAACACAAACAGGCTAACATCTTCACATGATATTAACAACACACCAAACCGTAATATTCTCAAACACACACACACTCTCAAACAGGCTAACATCTTCACACATTATTAACAAATCATTACTACTCTCCACACAAAATACCAAACTCTGATCTACCCACCCCAGCTCCCACACACACATTTTCCCCAAAACATTTTGGCCATGGAATGTACATGAGGTCAACCAAAGTTAAATAAAATCTAGCAACACAAACACACACACACGCTCTCTCAAGACAGAAAGACTTACCTCCAAATACAAAACACACTCACTCACTACCAAACCAACAACCCTCATTCAGATAGAAACCTTGGTCCATGCAGACACATCACTTCTCCAACCTCCTTTTGAAAATGACTTAATAAGACGAAACATGTTAAAGTATTAAATAATTTCTTGCAAATTATTCTGAGTCTCCACATTGTCTTTTCCTAGCATCATTATGTCAGATAACCACACACACGCATATATATATATATATATATATATATATATGAGAGAGAGATCTTGTGGAGAGTGTGTCAGAAATACATTAAACAGCTGAAACCTGTCAAGTACTTGAAAAAATCATGTAATTCATTCCTAAAATAATCACTTTGATGTTTTTGAATCATATATTTAGCTGTTCCTACACTTACCAGGTTTTTATTAATTTTCCAGGGAAGAGATATTGAAACAATTAATTGTACACATTCAGAATTGTAAAACTATTATTGTTTCCAGAAATAGTATTATAAAAAATGAAGATTCAGGAATAATGGACAAAAAAAAATCAGGTCAGGAATAAAGCAACTCAAGTTGAATATTTTGAAGATGGAGTTTTGTTAATTTCTCATCACATTTTTACTGTGTATATGAAAAATTTATAAAAGCCAAAAGCAGAATAAACAAAAAATGTGTTTTTCTCGATATCATTCTCAATAGTACATCTACCAAGGAAGAGGAATTAATGTTTGAGTTATTTACTAAATCTACTATTCATCATAACACCTGATTAGTGATATTAGTATAGACTTATTTCTTCAAACAATGACTCCAGTAGACAGATTAACAGAGATAAAACCAAGAATTTCTAGGTTATCTTCAACTTTAAGCTTCAACCAAATATTAACAAATTATGAACTTTTATATGAATAATCAGGAATCAGCAATGTACAGCCAAACACAAATTTTTGAAAAGTAAAATTATTGTGTTTTATCTTGAAATCACTGGAAATCTTTCTTTGCATTACATTCTTGATAAAGCAGAGTCTTAAAAGTTTGCTCAAGTTATATTTTTAGAGAAAATAGAACAGTTATTTAAAACTAAGGTAAAGGAGTTTTAGAATGTAATTTCTGATTTAAAATGGAAAGTAAAATTTTAATCAGGTTTATATTCTTAATGAATTTGTTGAATAGTTTAATGAAGATTACTCTCTGTAAGATTTAAGAGATTTAAAAATGCAACAATAGACGTACTCACACAGATCCAATTTATTCGTACATTTACAATGACCACGGTCGACGACATACATGTGCCTTCTCCATCAACTAAAACCAACATGGATCCCCACCACGAGGATGTAAACAGTGGCGCCTTACTGGAAGTCGATAGGCACTCTCCTGCCTAAGGAGAATAACTCATTACAGATAATGAGAATACTTAGTTAACATGTTTTACTGAGGGTCAAGGTATATAAATGGTTGGCAGTTGAGTGATGTGAGGAGTACTTGATTTGGAGAGTCAAGTCAGTGGAGTTGTGAGGGACACATAATGGAGGATCAGTGTTACGATTGTAATGAAATGCACTCTGTTTTCGTGTGTTCATGTGACCAAAGGGCCATATCGGGTTAGCGGGGTTAGGAAAGTAGGTCAAACAGCCAATGAAGTCAGGACAAAGGGAATAAGTATGACTAATGAGCTTTGTCATTTTTTTTTGGACGTCAATACAAATCTGCGAGTGTTCAGAATCAGTTAGAATCCAACAGACTGAGCAACAGGTCAACAAGCGAAGAAGCTTCCCTCTTCACCCTGACGGGTGAAGGAAGGATGGATGGGGGAGGAAGAGGAGGAAGAAGCCTTGATTTTTTAATTAATACCATCACTGGGAGTGTTTTAGCAAAGTGACCACTCGTTTAGAATTATAACTGAAACAGAATTCAATGCCTCAAAGTGATCCGCGAACCGGCCCGGAATCAAAGCTATCGACAAGAATAAAGCGAACCCAGATTTAAAAATAAAAATACTGAATTTTGTCATCTTCCTCTCCACCCACATGGGAGAGCACTTTATTTTATTTCCCTCCACAGAATGTTCACTCCCGTAAATGTGCAGCCCTGGAACGAGACGTCTCTCTCCTTCAAATCGACGAGAAGAAACACAGATCAGTATAATACAACACGATTCAAGTAACCAGAAGTTTCCTTGTCACAGTATCAAGTGGAAACAGATATGTTCATAGGGAAAAAGTGCTATCCAGTCCATTCCAAGAACAGTTTATTGAAACCTTTCCTACAAAATAACATTTGTGCTGCTAAAGAACACAGGAGGTCGCTTTTATAACAGTTGGCAACAAGGATTCGAACTTACACATATAAAGGTTTTTATATAAAAAGATGAGAATAAAAACTTAATACCCATATGAAATCAATTCAAATTACTCACAAAAGATTCAATGGACTGGTTTTTCTATTTTTCATTCTCTTTTTAAGAGATAAAAGTAAGAATTTCACTCATATCAAAAACATTTAATTAATCAAAATCAAAATCAATTATGACAGTAAAGGTTTTGCAAATTTTTCTCTCCTAAATATTAGAAACCATCAACCAAAACTGTTACCATAGGTTTCTTCAGTTTTTAAATTGGTCTGACTGGCTGGCTGGCTATGTATGTGTGTATGACACGTACAAGCCACACCAATTGAGCTAGAGGGCTGAATATTTAAACATTTACTCCTTATTATGTCAAGAAAAGAATTTTTAGTGGGGGGTTCAATTTGCAATGAAAGTTTATGATAAATCGGTCCCTTAGTATCTGGCATGATTCATGCTTGTTTTGTTAAATTAAGACTTTTTAGTGATCACTGCCCAACAAAAGGCAAGAGAAGTAACTTATTCATTGATCACCCCATTTTCCAATTTTTTAATTGATCACCCCCAACAAAGCATGCTGCTAAAAGATGTTGGTCACATGATGGTTTCTATTGACTAACTAACCAGACCTGTTTTGATAACAACCACTTTAGACTTAGAATGTTCAGAAGAGCCAAAAATAAACCCATTTAATCAAGATTATTTATTTATGAAGTATAAATATAGCAGGCCATTACAAGTGTTAACATATTTCCTATATTTATGAGATCCCCAGTCAGTGTGCAATGTTTAATGAGTTAATCTTGTAGTTCATTAATAGTGTGGTTTATTTTCACAGTTTACTCTCCATAGTCACACACACCCACACCAACACACACAAATCTATACACACATACCATAACCTGACCACAGCTACACCTACATACTTGCACACACTCACGCACACAAACCTATACACACCACCTACAAACATATACACATAACGAATATCAATAAACATTCCAAATAATATAACACATGGATGACACCTACTTAAGACTAGATATAAACATTAAGTACATAAAACAACAGATAGCAACCACAGATCACCTCCTCTCCTACTGTGAGGTCAGATCTTTGACTGACATTTTTTTTCGGCCAACATCCTGTTCTCTACAGGGCCAGTCAACAAATGTTAGTTTGTTTTTAAAATGTAATATCATTTCTCTCTGCTTTAGCCTCTGAAGAAGTTTGGATACAAACGAAATACATCAAGTTAATAATAACATTTTGAGATGTAACTACTAGTTTTTTTCTCAATCTTTTTGTTTCCATTTTGTCAATCATTACTTATATTTACCCTATAAAATAGGACCTTTTGTCAGACATTTCTAACTCAATAAGAATTTATACTTTACCTTTACATGAACAGCAATAACAGTTTAACTTTTTTGAATGCTTGTCTGCAAAGCTGAAACTACTCAGATATTCCTAACAAAATGTTACTTTTCAACTTATTAAAAAATAATTTATATCTTTACTTTATGAAATTTTTCTTATATTTTTCTTATTCCATGTTTAGATTAATAATAACCAATTATTAATAATAAGCATTAAGAAGGAAATAAAATTAGTCAACAAAGCTTAATGAATATCTCAAAAGCAATTTACCTAATTGAAAATATACATAAAATAAATTAGTGTTTGGTTTTTCATTTCATATTTGGCTACTTATGTAGGTACATCAGTGAGTCCACAGACTAATTATGGAAAAGGCATTTATTTTGCACAAAATATATTTATTTTTCAACATTATCACCTTCTTTGTCAAGGCACTTATTTCAGTGGTGAATATCATATAGATTATAGAGTGAAAATTTCACATCAAAATTCAGCTAACAACTACGTTTCAGGCTATGGATTTATTGATCCAACATCATATGTTAACATCCATATAATTCACTTTCTATGAAATAAACCAGAAAAATCATCATCATCAGAAGCCTTTAAAGTCCTTTGTCAGACATAGACCTCCTCCAAGATCCGCAAGTTCTCTTGTTCCCACATGTCACCGTGCCAATACCTTCATGGCCAGAATTTTGCATATGATCTCGGAGATCCACATTGTGAGTGTGAGTGTGTGTCAGTATGTAGGTGTAGCTGTGGTCAGGTTATGGTGTGTGTATAGATTTGTGTGTGTTGGTGTTCGTGTGTCTGTGGAGAGTAAATTGTGAAAATAAACCATGCTATTAATGAGCTACAAGATTAACTCATTAAACATTGCATACTGGCTGGGGATCTCATAAATATAGGAAATATTGTCATTTGAGCTTTGTAATGATTGTTATGATATCTCTGACACTTGTTTGCTGTCATATACTCTCTCCATATGATGTTAAGCATGATTCTCTCCTGTGCGCATTGTATGGTTTTTAGTTTGGGAACCAAACTTCTAGTTAAGTTCCATGTTTCAGCTCCATAGGTGACTATGGTTCTTTTTAGCCAAACCAGAAAAATGATATGATATGATATTATTCACATTAAATTTCACATTTTTTATCTCAATATGTGACTATTGGGTGGATGCACAGGTTCTTTTTAATCAAGAGATTGGCTCTCAAACCAGAAAAATGATATGATATTTATTCACATTAGATTTGAGGGAATGACATACTCAGGATGAGATTTTAACTTTTGGGGTTTGCCTTAATTTTCTTTACTTCCATCTTAGCATTGATCAAAGCATAGCAAATAGTTTTTTCTTTTACAAAATAGTTTTCCATCAATATTCGTAACATTCATATCCATAATAAGATTTGGAAAATTATTCCAAAATTTTTATCTGATGTACCCAGCATCTAAATGAAAAATAACTTATTTGGGTTTATTTCTTAAATACAGTATGTTTTCCCATTATCATAAGCTGTGAAGGATTGTTAGCATATCTATGCATCTTCAAAAGATTTAAAAAGAGATGCACTTTCTCAGTGGTGGCAATTGTATGAATAAAATCCTCTTTTGGTTTTTTCACTAAGAAGATGATATTAGTTCTTATCTGTTTAGTGAAAAATGCAGAAAGCCAATTTCATTTCAGACATGAATCTTAAAATATCTGATTCAAAAGTTTATGCTGATCACTTGTGTTAAGTAATCTGCATAAACTTTTGAATCAGATATTTTAAGATTCATGTCTGAAACGAGATTGGCTTTCTGCATTTATCACTAAATAGATAAGAGCTAATATCATCTTCTTATCTAAATAACCAAAAGGGGATTTTATTCATACAAACATTTATGTGTTAATGATTGAAGATTACTGAATGAAAGCTATACACTATTCAACCAGTCAACCAAAACTATGACCAAAACGGTCATTTCATTTTTCAAGTCGGTCCGGCTATGGTTGGCTATGTCTGTATCACGCATACAGGCCACGCCAATGGAGCTAAACATTTCAACAATTACTCCTTATTATGTCTAGAAAAAACGTTTTTTGTCTTTTTGTTTTTTTAAAATTGCCCCCATAATAGGTTTTTAGTGGGGGGGGGGTCAATTTACAATGTAAGTTCATGCTAAATTGAGCCCTATATTGTGCCCGTTTTTAAAAAAATTTGAACAAAGGTGAGAGAAGTAACTTATTCATTCATCACCACTTTTTTTAATTGATCACCCCCAACATGGCATGCTGCCAAAAGATGTTAACATGACAGTTTCTATTGAGTGACTAAGCAGACCTGTTCATTTAAATAAATGTTACGGCTGAATTGCATTGTACACACTGGCTCTTGTACAATCACCGAAGTTAAGCAATGTCAAGCTTGGTCAGTACCTAGATGGGTGACCATCAGGGAATACCAGATGCTGTGAAGCAGATAGGGATCATGTAGAGAGCCTCCTGTAATGATCCTGTTAATCTTTCTAAGGAAGAGACTGATCTCTACACTATG
>VCCN01004508.1:2837562-2849349 GCA_006491835.1 Architeuthis dux | reverse complement strand
TGACTGGCCTGGCTGCAAGTGACAAGAAAGGAATGAATCAATTTAATAAATTAAAAATTTAAAAAAACAACAAACTAGTTCATGAGTCCCGCACTTACTGATCTCACTGATTATTTAAAGGGCTGTTTTGGGGAAAACAGTTTAAAATGTTATAAAAAGAAAACATGTTTCACCAAATTTCTTGTGTCAAATTTATATGTGAATTCATTTTACCAAATACACTTAATTTTTCATAGAGTATTTTTTCTTGATTTCACTTTGAAGTCATAATTTGCTGTTTTTAAAATAGAAACTCAAAAAATAATTGCTCTCATTGATTTCACTTTCATATCACAAAATAGAAAACTATGTTCTTTATACAGCAAAGGAATAAATGTAAAAAATCAAATCATTTCAAAAGATAGAAAAATTAGTCAGTCAATAGAAACCATCATGTTACCAACATCTTTTGGCATCATGGCGTGTTTGGGGTGATCAATTAAAAAAATTGGAAAAAGTGGGGACCAATGAATAAGTTACTTCTCTCACCTTTTGTTGGATCACTAAAAAGTCTGAATTTTCAAAAAAACAAGCTGGCACAAACTAGGGATCATTTTTGCATAAACTTTCATTGTAAATTGAACCCTCCCAATAAAAACCTATTTAGAGGGGGGAATTTAAAAAAACAAAAAAGACATTTTTTCTAGACATAATAAGGAGTAAATGTTGAAATTTTCAGCACTAAGTCCATTGGTGTGGCCTGTATGCATGATACATACATGTTAGCCAGCCAGCCAGATCAACTTGAAAACTGAAGAAACCTATTTTGACAGTTTTGATTGATGGTTTCTAATATATTTCTTGGGATTATGCCAATAAAATATCCTCAGATTTTCTGTCAATCTTTACACATGTATATTACATACATTCTGTTTATACTTAAGTCTACTTTATTTATTCCTTCAAAGAGTTCCCAGAAATTACCCAGAGTGATAATACCAAGCAATTTAAATTTGCTTAACTATTAAGTAGAGATCAAAGAAAGTATTTTTGTGTTGTTTTATTTCTGCTTTTCATCTGCATACATTAAAAATGCAATTGTGTGTTCAGACAACTCGACTTTTGGAGTCACTCAAAGAAATCTTGGCATATATTTTAGTTAGGTTAGTAAGTTTATACTTAAGATGTAAAGTCTAATTTTTCTAAAATCAGGAATTTGCTGAAGAAACAAAAACCTGTACAAAATATGCATGAAAACTTCTGTAGATAAAAGTCTGCAAAAAATATATTCAGTTATGCAAATTTTGAAAGAAAAAAAACTGTGTGCAAATTTAAAGTTTTGAAAAAGAAGTATTTTTTAAAAGTTGTTTTAAGATTTTATATGACAATCATCCTTCTGATTTTTTAGATATTTTAAATATGTATTTGAATCTAATATATTTTTTTGAGAAAGTTTGTGAGTATGTCCATCTTATCCTCCCAAATGTAGCATTGTAGCCACAAGTATTAAGATCTGGGTGATTTGCAGCTTATTAATACTCATAATAGTGTGGGGTCTGCGTACGTGCTCACTCCAGTAATAATCATCTGATTCTGATCTATCTATATCTAATATATATCTGAAAAGGTTTTGTGTATGTTCTTCTTCTCATCCCAAACGGGGCATTGTAGCCAAAGGTATTGAATTAGGGTACCCCTAAAATGCATTAACTTGAAGAATGCATTAGACACTGGACTGCTATAAGTGTAGTGAACAGCCATTTAATTTCTGACATGAAATATAGCTTTTCACAGGGAATCCAATAATGTTTTATTATGCTGAATATGCCTTCAGTAACAACAATTCTGGGCTATTTATAACTACTTTTCAGCCGGAATAATACTGAGCATTCTGCTAGTATTTTATAAAAATATGTCCAAAAAATACTTGTCTTCTGTTTGGTTGTATCTGTAGGAATAAGTGTTTGTTTTAATGACAAGAAACCTCTGTTGGATATGAAAGCTGAACAGCCAATCAGATTGGAAGTGTTATTATTATTTCTCATGTGCAGCAGGGCGTGTGGAGATCGGTGACAAAGTCCCGATTATCAGATTAGTGATCCTTGCAAGTCTCAAGTCTGGTTGAGACCAGGACTTTAAACTCACATGATTTTTTATGACCACGCCCTTGGCAGGATGCAAGTCCACTGAAGGGGTACCTCCACCCTGATCATACAACTTAGAGTGCACAGGGAAATTTGTCCTAATGAAGCGTTTTCCACACTCTTCGCTCATACCGGGAATCGAACCCAGAACCTTCTACGTGTGAGGCAGGTGTGCTAACCATTATACCATCCAATTGGAAGTGTGCATAAACAAAATCAGAAGCTACTACTTCAACTTCATTATTTAAGTAGTATCTCAAAGCATAAGATCCTCTTATTTATAAAGTAATTCCTGGCTGACACCTAACTACATCTACTGCATTTTCCATTTGATAGACTATTCTTTATGCATTTAAATCAAGAATATACACTAAAAAATGCTTTGTTCAATTCATCATCTTAATTGAAATGTGTGAGCAGTTTCTAATGGTGTTCCCCAAAGAATCTTTTTCTTAGGCAAAGAAAGAAATTATTTGGAGTTTTAAAATAAATCAGACTATAAAATAATGTATTAGTAACTAAAAAAACAAAACAATTGTTGATATGAATGCCAGATAATGTAAAATTTCAAGTAGATAACAATTTTGCTGGGAGGAAAAGATTCTTTGCCTTAATTTAAAATGAACCCAGAATCAAGTTTGAAACTTCTGATATTTCAGCATAGGAAACAACTAGCTAAATTACATGAAAACTAGAAAGATGCAAGCTTCTCCTGTCTGATGAATGGCATAGAATCTACATGAAATGGATGGTTTAGATTTAGGTTTCATTCAATTGTACTCAGGGGTATAGCTGAATCGATTTTAAAGCTTTAGGAATAGTAGTTCATCTACAGTATTTCTACTAACATTATGCAACAACAAATCTCATTAAATGTTGGAGGGGGCCCATCAAGGAGCAAAACCTGTCCTGGGCCCCAAAATCTCCTCTTATTCCCCTGACTGTACTTAATTAGAGCTTTTTATCATTTTTAGTATGATATAGCAAAGCAATCTAATCTGTGTAATGTTTTTAAACATCTCTTTTGGATTAAGGATAGTTTGGGATTCTATTATAAACTAGTTTACCCATGCCATCAAAAAAAGATGGTGATAATTAAGTAATTTTGCAATTGCATTGTCCTTATAAAATATCAAAAACATTATATTGCATAGCATCTTTTTGTTTATGTTCAATACTTTTTGAATAAGAAACTAAACCAAAGGCAAAATTAAGATACAATTCATCAAGTTTAACATAACATAAAATTCTATTTCTACTAAGTTACGTCACCAGATGTCACTGATGATGTAAGCACTACAGACAACAACTATTTTTTTTTTTTTTCAAACAACTATTGTTTTTTTTATTCTTTTATAAAATCATTACAAAAGTAACATTTTATGCAAATCTATTTCTTAATCCATTAATTGCGAATGACAGGAATTTCCATCATTGCTAACACAATAAAATTTCCATTTTATTGTGTTTGATAGTAACTCAGTTCTATCATCTTGCAATGGACAAGGGCTTTTATTTTACAATGGAAAACTATTCCTCTTCACCACCTTCCACAGTTAATGGGTTAATATTATTAGAAACCGTCAACCAAAACTGTCAACATAGGTTTCCTAAGTTTTTAAGTTGGTCTGTCTGGCTGTCTGTCTGGCTGGCTGGCTGGCTATGAATGTATCACATTTAAAATTTAAACATTTACTCCATATTATCTCTTTAAAAACGTTTTTTTAAAAATTCCCACCTAAATAGGTGTGTGTGTGGGAGGGTTCAATTTGCAATGTAAGTTTATGCTAAATTGGCCCTTTAGTTTGTGTCCATACTAATATTTTTTTTAAAATTTAGACTTTTTTAGTGATCACTGTCCAGCAAAAGGCGAGAGAAGTAACTTATTCATTGATTACTCCTTTTTCCAATTTTTTAATTGATCACCCCCAACATGGCATGCTACCAAAAGAAATTGGTCACATGACAGTTTCTATTGAGTGACTAACCAGACCTATTTTAAAAGTGTTGAAATTATAAATAATAGATTATAAATGTAAACTCTTTATACACAGCAAGCAGAAAAGAATGGAAGAAAAACATCATCATTAACTTAATTAAGAGTTTGTGAGTAGATAAGAAAACTAAATAAAGAACTAAATTGTGTATTTTTTAAATTAGTGGATACATGCGATCAGACGAAGGTGTCATCCAATCAGTAGTTTATACCCTCCAGTTATCTTTACAGAAAAAGCTATTTGAAGAACACTTTCAACTAAGATATTTTATTCATTAAAAGTTTACTTGGCATCACCGTCTTGATTACTGTCTTTTTTAAACTCTTAACTTCAACAATCAAAAGTGCTTGACTGTCGCTGACAACAAAATATACATATACACAGATATGGGTGTCTGCTGCCACTTTCCTAGAGGGGCGAGGGCATAAGGATATATTTCAATACCATAACTGTGCTACATCAAAATCCTCAGTAATCAAAACCCTCAGTAATCAAAACTGCACTATTCATGGTATTCCTGTAGATACTTCCTTAGATTTAGTGGGGGGGTTCAATCATCAGTATATATCTTAGCGTCAACCCTGTTACCGGCAAATACTATCTATATGAGAGTTTTTGAAAGTTGGAACCTCACAGACAATAAAGGATAATGATGTTTCAATCATTTTATGTAACCTCAACATAAAAATATGGAAACATTATGTTGGGGTTACATAAAATGATGTTTCCATATAAAAATATGGAAACATTATGTTGGGGTTACATAAAATGATTGTAAGCATCATTATCCTTTATTGACTGTAAGGTTTCAACTTTCAAAAACCCTCATCCTAGTTGAGAAGGCTTAATCCAAGGGGGCAAATCCCCTGTTCCCCCCCACCCCCTCCAGGGGACGCCTATGTACACAGATAATATAATAATGGCAGTGCATATCTCTATACTCATAGGCTGTTCAGTTTTTCAGTAAAAAAATAAAATTGTATTTTTACCTTAATTGTTCTTTCCAATAGCGTGCAGTGAATATCTTGTGTAGAAAGTTAAAAGAAAATAAGATTCTTATTTTAATAAAAAAAAAATAAAGATGAGATGTTATCATAACATAATAATTCTAAAATTATAAAGGTATACCTTGATTAGTGTGGTTAATTCGTTCAAGAAAATTACATACTATTCAAAACCACATTGTTCTTATTATAATTTAGTGTGTTTCTTTTTTCAGCTTATACTTAGTTACATTCATTTTTGCAGCAATACCTTAATCGTGCTACATTAAAACCTGCACTAATCATGGTATTCCTGTACAAGTTTCCTTAGATTTAATAATACTTGCAAAAACCTGAGGTGCAATGAACTTGGTGCCTCTAAACAGTGTGCGTGCTCTAAAATAATCACATTATAATCAATTTATTCTATTTTGATACTTTTTGGATATGCAGAATTTATTTATACCATGTAAATTCTGTTATTCTAAAAGACATACATATAATAGCTCTATTCTGTCTGTGAGGCTTGCCTTTATTCATGACCACGTTATCTAATTTAAATGTCTCTCTTGATGATGACTCTGTATGATTAGTTTGAATCAAAGGATGCCAGAAATACCAATGTAAAATGTAACTTTTCAAGCTGAAAGCTCAAAAGTAAACGATGATATAAGAAATCATCCATGTGTGATTCTATTGCAAATATGACAAAATGGTTATAATTTAGCCCAAGACCAAAACTGCATGTATTTGAGTGAATCTTACAAATGACTAAACATTTCTGTTCTCTGTGTGTCTTCAAGCAACTTCTATTTGACTGAAAGCATTTGAACAATAACATTATATTAGCCAGTTTAATGACTTGAAACTATTAAGGTTTTTGTAAGCAATAAAATAAACTACTAAAGTGACGTCTGGGGTAAAGTATTTGCATTTTTTTATGTGAGGAAGAATAATTTCTTCTATGTACTTTTTTTTCTCCAAATTGATTTAACTGATTCTTTTTACAAACAACATTTTTAAAAAGGTTTTGAAGCCACAACATAATTTTCCCTTCAAGAGATATTAAATCAAAAATGGATGTTTAGGTTTAATCTAATGGCCAACTGACAATGTTACTCAAATAGAAGACATCTTGAGTTGAAGCTCAGAACCAAGCCATATGGGTCTCTCTATAAGTAGTAACAACATATAGTGCTGCTTGGTCATTTAATTTTCATCAATGAGAAAGGTGTATGCAAAACAAGAAGTCAGCCCTGTTGGCTAGGTCCTAGAATATGCCGACTGCATACTCTCAGAGGGGTAAGCCCCCCAAAACAGGGGCCGCCTGTTTTTTCACCAAAGTCGCAAGACTTTAGTTTTTAAAAAAATAACCTTTCACCAAAGTTAAAAAATAAATAACCTTTCACCAGTCGCAAGACTCTATTTAAAAAAAACCATCACCAAAGTTGAAAGACTCTAGTTTTTAAAAAAATAACCTTTCACCAAAGTCTCAAGACTAGTTAAAAAAAATAACTTTTGAAACTATACACAAAAATATCAAAAAACAGATTCAATATACCAACCCTGACAACAAACTGTCTAAAAATGTGCCTACAATAATTTGTCTGCAATAGTCTGTCTACTATAATTTGTCCACAATAATTTGTCTATTTATGTATTCAAAACAAAACCGAATTCGGCACTAAATGACCCAGCAAAGGTCGATGTGCCATTAAACAAATCAATCAATCAAAACAAGAAGTATTAGGGCTTTTCAGTTATGGGCAGGAGCTGTAACATGCATAGCAATTCAAGTAGATATCTTTTCCTAGAAAAACTATTATATAGTTTCAAAAACTTGAATTTTAGCTTCAGAATCAATTTTTGTTCACCTGCTAGAGAAGGGAAAATTAAAGATGCAGTAGAAATATATAAAAAATGGAAACAATGCTGCCTTTCTTGAAATAAATTCTAATTCTTTTTCAAGGAATTCACGTATGCCACTTGTTTTCCTCAGTGAAAAGTTGAGTCATTTTTACCTCTACTCCAGCATTTCACAAAAAAAAAAAATTTCTCTTTTTCAATCATCATAATAAATCATTCACAGCTCAGGTGTTTTAAATTCCTTCTGTTCAATGTTGAATCAGAATTGGAAATAGACAGTAAGAATGCTTTATATAGCTATTCAGTAGGAAAACTTCTTGCAAATGGAATAAAAGAATGATGGAGAGATAAATGAAAGTTCCAATGATCTTCTAATGTTTATTTAGCATTAAGTATGTTATTGGACATTTTACACCCTTTTACAATTAGACATGCTATTAGGGTAAAATAATAATCTAAAGTTTCTTATTCTGAATAGATTTTCTCATGTGGAAATTCCTAAAAAGTGAATAATATCACATGTTCTTGACTATTTTCTCATTGTCTTTTTAGTTTATTGTTCTTAATCTTTTCCAGGTGATGATGCATGGTTCATTGACATATGCAAATGCCAACGAGTTTCATGCAACAAGATATCAAAGATACCTTGCCAAAATATTATAAAATATAAAAAAGATTCTTCTCTAAAGCAGCTAATTGTAATCAGTCTGTATTAATTAGATTAGATTAAGTAATAGCCATTCACCAACACTATTCACTTTCCTGGGCATTTTACAAGCTTGGAATATATTTATCAAGACATGTTCTTGGCTCTATCATAATAGTGATTAAGCTGATATCCTTGGCTAAAAAGTCACCCCCAGAAAGTATCACTTCATGTACTTACAGTATCGCCCATAAATGAGTACACCCCAACCACTGTTTAGTAGAAAGTTAATTTTCTTTTAAACCAAACATAGCAAGAAACTCTACAGCATTGAAACTCTGTGGCCAAAAATATTTCTTTGTAGTGTGTACTCATTTTTGGATGGCAACATATTCATATTTTTGGCAACAGAGTTGCAACTGTATGAAAGAGTTTGAATGAGTGAATCTGTGTATTTATATGAATATATTTACTCTGGTGTATAAAATATTGATGAGTTTTGTTCACTTGGATTACTGTTTAAAGTGTATACCCAAACATTGTATGTGTATCTGTGTGTGTGTGTGTGTGTGTGTGTGTGTGTGTGTATTTCTGTGGCCTACTCTGAATTCATAAAATTAGTGACAAACCAATTGAGTTAATGTAAGGTAGAAATTGAGTTGTATTGCTATCAGTGTCAGGCAAGAAGATATATTTAAAAAATTGAATATTGTAATAGAATCATCCTAAGTAAAATTAAATCAGGACTCTCTTATTCTTCACTTACCTTGAAATTGATGGTTTTATATCTCACCTAACAATTCCTTGCACAGGAAATGAAATGAAAGTGGTAAAAAGAAAAAAAAGAATAAAAAAACTGGTCTGGTTAGTTATTCAATAGAAACCGTCACATGACGAACATCTTTTGGCAGCATGCCATGTTGGGGTTGGTTAATTAAAATATTGGAAAAAGGGATAATCAATGAATAAGTTACTTCTCTCACCTTTTGTTGGATTACTATAAAAAGTCTAAAACTAAACATATTTTGGCTGCATGCAGTGTTGGGGATGATAAATTAAAATTTTTTAAAAAGAAATGATCAATGAATAAGTTACTTCTCTAGCCTTTTGTTGGGAAGTGATCACTAAAAAAAGTCTAAATATTCAAACACCAAGCTTTAATGCTGCCGGACACAAACTAAGGGACCAATTTAGCATAAATTTACATTTCAAATTTAAACCCCCACTAAAAATCTACATTGGTGCGGTGTGTACGTGCGATACATACATGCATAGATAGCCAGCCAGACCAGCTTAAAAACTGAAGAAACTTGTTGACAGTTTTGATGACAGTTTTGGTTGTTGGTTTCTAAAAACATTTTCACTTCAAAACAATCTCCAAACTTGAAAATGTGAAGTTGAAAGATAAAGCATTTGATAACTCAGTTTTTGAAACCAAGAAATATAAATTAAATTTCTTTTCCTATATTTTTTTGAAAAGTAATAACTGTTTTAGGTGATAAAAACTAAATATTTAATTTATTTCCCATCTAAAGTCTCATAACCTCATAGTTAGCCGAAATGATTTTTATCAATTTAATCAAGTACTAGACATTATCTTTATGCATAGGAAATTTAATTTTGAAATACAAAAGAATACCTCTGCCAATTTTCAGGAGAGGAATTTATTAGTCCTCAGGGTGCAGTAGAGAGACAAGAAAGACTGTAAAATGCCTGATGTGGACGATCAATGCTTCAAAATTCTTGTGAGTTATTATGTAAAGAAATTATATTCTGTCATTTGAAAGAACCAGACTTTTTGTATTTTTATTTCAAACTTTTAGAGAAAAGAAAACAACTTATAGCAGTCAGACTGCAGAAATGTCTGAAGAAATGATGTTATCAGCAGGGTTTGGAACTGACAAATCAGCAGGAATCATTAGCTAGTCTAGTGATTTTGGGAATTCTTGAGGATATTGCTGCTGCTGTCTGCTGAAGGAGGATATTATTGTATCATCCATAACATTCACATGTAAATTTTCTTTCTGTCGGTTGAAACTTTTTTAAACAAACAAATCAGACAACAATTTTTTGTGATACAAATTGTTTTTATAGCAACTGATTGATTCAACTGACAAAATCCTGAGTTTTTTTTTTATCACAATATTCTCCGAGAACACATGGCCCATGTCAAAAATGATCTATCAGGCTGGTTATAGATTTTTGTTGCGTCATTTTGCCTTGAGACATAAAGACACAAAAAACAAACAATCATAGAATTCAGAAAAAGTCTTATGGAAATTTTAAATTTAAATTTTTAAATCTGAAATCCTGCTGTGACATTTTATCTGGTATTTTTAAAAAAGTATTACGTCTATGGGAAATTTCAACATTATTTAAATCTCCAGATAAAAAAATCTTTCTTTTCATTAAATGCCTTAATATATTTGTGATAAATAAATAAATAAAAAGGGAATTTTAATGTTACATATATATATTTATTCACACAAGTGCATATGAACAAAAAATTAATTTTGCAATTTAGCCAGTATGTATGTATATGCATGCTAAAAATGTATTTGGTTTGTGTATTTTTTAAAACATTATTTAAATCTCTAGATAAAAAAATCTTTCTTTTGATTAAATGCCTTAATATATTTGTGATAAATTTTATAAAAAGGGAATTTTAATGTTACATATATATATTTATTCACACAAGTGCATACGAACAGAAAATGAATTCTGAAATTTAGCCAGTATGTATGTATATGCATGCTAAAAATGTATTTGGTTTGTGAATTTTTATGCAGAACAGGTTAAAGTAAATCAAACATTGGTACTTGTCAGGAAAATCAATAGAGATGTAGAGAAATACAAGAATCCAACTATATTGTCACAGGTTAGCAGCTATTGGGCTTAGTTTTATAACCAAGGCTTACTGTGAACTCAAATGCAACCTCTTTCTTATATGACCAAGGTACTGCGCTTCAGAATTTGGACTCCAGACTCACCAAAGAAGCCATCAATGTCACAACAAAAACAGCAACAAAAACCCATGATGAGTCTACAGAAGTTGAAGGTCATTGTCATCTCAACAGCCGACCATACGCTAAACTAAGCTATATGACCAAGTCAACTTGCTTCACTGACATATCTGAGATGATAAGCAACAATGAGGGAAGATTTAAACAGGTTATGTGTTTATAGACCAAACATTCAGTATATAGTGATGAGTTTTGACTCTTTTTCTGACTGACTTTAGTCGAATATGTAGGTTTTTATTTACACAAGTTATGAGATAATCAGATCTGCTCAACAACTATACAGTTGAGCAGATCTGATCACAAATTCTGGCTGACTTGACTTTGCAGAATATGCAACAAAGTATTTACTAAAATGAAATTGAGACAAAGTTAAATTAAACATTATTATCATCATAGAAATATGAACAAAAAGCATCTTCAAAACCCAAATTCTTGCTGCTACAATTACCTTGTTAAAAATATAAGACTTGACTACCAACAGAGATTTATCTGGCTCTATTAAAAAACTGATAATTTTGTCATGTACCATTTTGGAACCTTATCTTATAGTTGTTTACTAAGCTTAGCTTAGTGCAGCACAACACCATATATGGGGGACACCCAGTGAAGATTGAACTCACTACACTAGCATAATGATTGGTGAATCAAGCTTGTTGACCATTGAGCTACAGCAGGTGCACAACTTTGTCTTATATTCATAAAGATATGATTGTTTCTCTTACTACACACAGACAAACACACACACACACATACAATGATGCATCAATAAGTCTGCAGCCTGACACATAATTATCAGCTGAATTCTGATCTGAAATTTTCTCTGCATAATGTTCAATCTATGTGATTTAGATGGGTGTACGAGCCATGGGCAAAAAGTCTTCAATTTTGGGCAAATCAAGCCTTTTGACCCCCTTAACGAAAAAGTTCCTATACACCTATGGTGATTAATATTCACTACTGTATTAAGTGCATTGACAAGAAGGGAAATTATGTTGGAAAATAAATATTTCTTGTGAAAAATAAATGCTTTTTGCAACATTAGACTTGATATACCTATAAATGTATGTGTGTATATACATATATATATATATACAGTTATTGATAGTCGGAGAAATATTTTATATATTTATGTCTGTCACTGTAAGGGAA
>VCCN01004508.1:2822791-2837552 GCA_006491835.1 Architeuthis dux | reverse complement strand
TTTATTGTCGTATTTGGGTTGAGCTTAGGGTTATTTACATGCACAGATTTCATACGACAAATGGAAAGTAAGGGTTCAGTATAATAGTTATATTGGCAATAGAACCCACCTTAAAACTTTTTTAAATGATTTAAAAGATTTGTCTAACAACTGACAAATTTTCAAAAGGTTTGAATGTCTAATAGAATAAAGTAAAGTAAAAAGGTTTTTAATTTTCTCTGTTGGTGTTTGAATTCAGTCCGCCGATTCTATTTACCACTGAACCATTATCACTATCAATGATTTTTTTAATAGAAATAAATGAATGTTTAAATAGAAACTTGCAAATTAGGGCAGAAGAAGTCGTTTTGACCCTGAATTGACCTGTAGGGACCACGGAGGTCAGTGCCACCTATCCTATGTTAAAACCATAAGTTACCCTTGTACATAAATTTGCAGCCAGTAGGGTGCAGCCATCTCCCTGAGATTTGAAAATGCTAAAATTGACCCTAAATTGACATTATGGGGTCTCCAGCAGTAAGTGTCACCTAACCTATGTTCATCATGGGGTCAAGTTACCCAAATTTGCAACCTGGAGTCTATAAATCATAAAGTTAGTTAAAAACAAAGAAACACACAAACATTCATTGTCTTTATAGTATTAGATAGTTTTTTTAATTACAGCCTTACACGCTCATGCTGAGAATAAGTCATATATAAGTACTGTTCACAGTAAAAAAAGAAGAAAAAAAAACTGTGGACTGAACCAAATTAAAGTTTTTTTCATTTACTTTACCTAAATTGCATTTTAAAAAATTTGTTTCCAATTTATTTACTTTGGGTTTTCTTTTCATTAAATTAATTATAATAACTTTTATTTATTTTCTTATTAAGTAATTTTTTTAATGAAAGCTACACTTGTTTTCAGCAATTTGATTGTAGCTGTAAAGACATTCTTCAGTTTTAATTAATACATTAATCTAGATTATTTACCAAACTTGCCCTTTCAGTCAACTGTTGCTGGAACAAAGCTCTAATTAATTAAATCACACCAGTTTCAAACCAAACAAAATCATTTAAAAGTTAATTCTAACATCAGACCTTGTGAAATGCAAAATGATCATCAGGATTGGCACAGCAATGTTTGAATTCTGGTAATTTTTTAAATGACTCCCAAAATTTCCAATTATACACATCTACCTCACATTAAGACTAATTAATTGTATTTACTCAAGTTAAATTTCAAATCACATATAAACTTAATAAAAGTTCCGTTATGCTAAACAATAAATTGTGTTACCTCCAAATTAGCCAAAACTGCATTGTAGCTATATATATTGAATCAAAATGCACTAACAAATAATAAGTAAAAACATCACATAGAGCAGGCAGCCCTGCATTCATTCATTTCTTTTTTTAGCTCTACATCATTGATTGTGTCTAATGAGATGTATTGATTTCATGAATAGATAATATCAAAGGTGTCAGTTATTCAATAGGGTTCTCTCTATGACTTTGATCTTCACTCAACTTCCTTTAGTCAGTTTTAAATGTCAAAGAAAAAGATGAAATAACATAAGTTAATCAACAGATACAAGGATATAAATCTATTAAGATTGACAAAGTTACTCTGAGGTTTTCCTATAGGAAAGAAGTAATTTCAAGCAAATGATCTTTTGCCCTTCTAGTGTGACCTTTAGATGTAATCTAAGAGGGATTAAGTCCTTTGCTTTGTTTGGGTTTATTGGATTAGATAAGCCACAGAAACAGCAATCCTTGATTAAAAGTTCCATTTTAACTAGTTGATATTATAAGCTTGTAGTATGCCATTAAGCACCTTCGACTTGTCTGAATTTACTTCAGAACATTTTTGTTTGCCATATCACTTTTGAATATTGAGTTGATTTCCATCCACTAGACACTCATTCACTATAATTGTTAGACTCTGTAGATCCACAATATAAACGCATACCCTTCTTGGGGTCTTTAATTCACTTTTATTTACACTCAAACATTAGGATGCCGAACGGCTAACTATTTGAACACAGTAAAATATCAGAAAAAGCATTCCTGATATGGGAGAGTTCCACTACTGATTATTAACAAAGAAAGTGAGTTATCTTTTTTGGTATATGATATATTAATATATTGACATTAATTATATTTCGTTTCTTTTTTTTTTTTTAAACAAATGTAATCCTTCATTGGATTAGACTGTCTTGAGGATACTTAGTTAAATGATGTAAATGGTCAGACCTTCACAGGGTTAGACTGCCCTCGGGTCTGAGGGGATTTATTCTGCCCCTTTCGTGAACACCTTCACACCATGATCATACAAATTCCTCTGGTATTTTTCCTTTTTGGGGGGATTAGACTGTCCTGGGGATACTTAGTCAAATGATGTAAACAGTCAGGCCTTCATGCTAACTGATTTGTAAAATATCACAGTAAAATATCAGAAAAAGGACTCCCGAAACAAGAGAGTTCCACTACTGATCATTAACAAAGAGAGCTAACAAAGTTATCTTTCTTTGTATATGATATATTAACATATTGACAATAATCAGTTGTGCTTTGTTTTACTAAGATTGTCAACATTTTTCCTCTATTCTGTCTTCTGTTTCTTCTAAAAATAAGCTTTAAATCTTTGGAACTACTTACAGATTGTAAACAAATTTGTTTTTTGTCTTTTGTGATTGTTCATTGATATAAAGAATATATAACATGCTAATCCCATGTGTTGATTTTTTGGATTATTTTGTCTTAAATAGAATGCTGTGATCATGCTGCATATGTTGTATATGGTAACCTTCTCAGGATATTTAGACAAATCCTTTTGCGCCACTCGTGTTCTTATTACCTTTAATTTTGCATGGAGAATGCCTCTCATATTACTTTCCCATAATCTGACAAGAGAATGGACTGCCTTGCGTAGCAATTGAGCAGAATCGTCAATAGAAACCAAGGCTTTTAGCAATAAAGCTGTTATATTTCGTAGTTCACTGCACTGATGGTTTGTCATTAAGAATGACGGTGTAACCAGTGCATCACACTGTCTTGATACACAGCTCCACTCAAGGAACACCTTAGAGTTTCTTGAGTAGAGCTGTGTATCAAAACTTCCAAATCAATACGATATCCATTAATAAAATATGTTCCCAATTGTTTACCGGCAAGCAAATGGGTGATAGCAGATGAAAACAGGATGGCTAAAGGACAGGGGTATTGGTGCAGTGTCTGAGTGAGGGGGGAGAGGAACAGCTTTGCATCACTCTATCAAATTCTTCTCAGAAACCCTGGGAGTAGCATACCATGTTCAACACATAAGAAGGGTACTACGAGTCAAAACATAATAGTTAGAACAACATACACCTTTGAGTGAAAATAAAGAGATCTATTTGAAGGTTCCATGAAGTTTACTGAATAGGAAACATCTTGGAGAGTGCCCTAGTTGTGCTAAAAGTGAATAATATGAGGATTCCTCATCTCGGGATCACTGAATGGAGACTTATTGATTTCATGACATGAAAACATAGCAAAGATGTTCATGAAATACAAATTTATCATTTACTATTTCTGACTTGCACCAATATTGGCTTTATGGAAAATCCAAGATGGGGCAATTCAGTTCCAACATGTTATTAGCGCTGTTAGAAAAATAGACACTAATGAAGTATTTAGAACACAATAAATTACATATCAACCATCAAAATCCAATCATGAATAATTGAATACTTACATATATACATATTAATGGGGGAAAAGGAGTTTTTCTTGGTGTTCATACAGTTTAATTCCATCTGTCATTAATGGTCACTGCCTGCTGAATGTCAGACTTTATGCTATAGGTATTTACTAAGCTTAGCTTAGTCTGCACAAGACCCAAAATTGCAGTTGTAAAAATCTGTGAGAACAGCTTTCTGTTCCACAGCAAGGAACCCAGATGTTATATTATAAATATGAAGATAGTTTGTAGTTTTCATGTCAGTAAAACAAGCATAGGAAAACATTCTCGATTTTTTATAACAATCTCATCCCAATTCCTTTTCTTTCTAATTATCCCTATAGGCATGATCCAAACAACCCAATAATTTGTGCAAAACTACTTATTTCTAAAATGCAAACTCAATAGTGCTAGTAAGTGGACGGCAAGACTTTAGGTCAGGGACTACTCCTTTCTACTGGAACCATATAATCCTGTCACATGATTCTTGGAGTGGAGTTGTGTATCGCCTAGTAAAACCTACTGCCCAAACCCCCTGCCAACATATCATGGGCCAGTGCCGCAGGGTATGGCCCAACATTCTCCATGGTTCACAAAATCAAAAGAATACTGGCCGTTCCTGCTGGGTCAGCAGATTTAAATCAAGGCCCAGCCACATCGCTTGCTTTGCATAGGGATGATGTGCTCCAAGGGCGACTACCCAAATAGGACCTCTAGAACATCACCAAGAAGACAATAGGCTTTGCAAAAAGCTTTTAAAAAGATACAATGAATGAGACTGCTGACACTTCTGTGGAGATCCTGATAATATAAGAATTGTTTACATCTTTAAAAAGATATGTTGAATTCTCAACCTGTTTAGTCCTCAAGAATGGTTATTGCATTCTTAGAAATGATTGGAGTGAGGCAAAAACATTCCAAAAACTTAGGGCCTCAGTGCCTACAACATCAGAACACTTTCTACAGAAATACACCTAACCAACCTTGAAAATAAAGTGAAAACATCAAATGAGACATTATCGGAATTAGCGAAATGACAAGACCCGGAAAAGAACTACTTGAATGAAAGAGCAAGCATCTTCTCTACAGCTACAGAAAAGAAAAAGAAAAATAGAGTGGAGTCGGCTTTCTTATTCACAAAGACCTCAAGTACAATGTTGTAGTATTCAATGCTACCTCAGATTGTATAGCCAGTGTCACGCACAGCTCTCAAAGAGATACAAACTGAACATCATTCAAACTTACGTTTCCACTTCCAACATCATTATGGTATACTTCAATGCTCAGATTGGACAAGGTAATGAAAATTGTGTCGGCAAGTTTGGATACAAAATACGAAACGAAAGAGGTGAAGATCTTGTTAACTTTGCCACAGCGAACGGGTTCAAAATCATGAACATCTTCTTCAAAAAGATGGCTTCACTGATAATCTGCAGCCTATTCTTTTCTTTTCTTTTGACATCTACTTTTGTTTCTACTGCTAACAATGTCACCCACTTTCACCATTTTATTTCATCCTTTCCATTGTTTGTCTCTAAAGCAACATTTTATCTTTCCATTAAATGTCTATTATCACTGACATAAATCTAAGCTTCCAAGCCATTTAGTGAAATATTTATATGAACTTCTTCCTTCCTCTTTATTTTCTTATTCCTTTCTTCTTCCTGCTTAGTTTTATTGTTATGTTCAAGTCGTCTACTTCTGTTTACACACAAATTATCTTCTTTGAAATAAGCCGCTTCAGCTTTAGTTTTTCCACTTCCTAAGTTTTTGGAATGTTTTTGCTTCTCTCCAATCATTTCTAAGAATGCAATAACCATTCTTGTGGACTAAACAAGTAAAGAGTTCAACATATCTTTTTAAAGATGCAAACAATTTTTATATTATCAGGATCCCCCCTGCAGTCTCAGCAGTCTCATTCATTGTATCTTTTGAAACCTTTTTGCGAAGCCTAATCTTGGTAGAAAAGCAATCTTTTCCTTCCAGTCCTTAACAGATGGAGAAATGTTATTTGAAGGAGAAATTGCTTCTCCCTTGAGTATTTCTGGCTTTGATTAAAGACAACACTCTTGTTTTACAGTTTTTAATAAGCAAATCTTTGTAATATTTCTTGGTAAGCATAATAATATTTGCTACTTTACCTTAGTCTCCATTTGTATGTCCGCTAAAATTACTAATGTTTTGTTTATCTAAATATTCAAATTAGATTTTATTTCCTCTTTGATTTTTAGAAATTTCTCTTCTATACAATATTTAATTTTTATTATCTTTTATACAATATATTATTCTTTTTGATATATAATCTGCTATACTTATTTTTATGATATTTAAAACATAATATTCATATATAATTTGTATTATTCTTTTTTATATATAATCTGTTAAAATTATTTTTATGATATTAAAAAAAAGAATATTAATATATAATTATTATTATTTCTTATACAAGTTCTTAGAGGCATGGCTGGAGATTTTGGGGCCTGTGTGCTTGGCTCCTTGGCTCCTTGAGCAAGTGGAAAACCTGGGATCTATGAGCTTGTTGAGTAGGCAGACCTTTTAAAAGCCTGGGTCAATATGAAAGTTCATTTCTGTAAACCGGGTCCTTGGTAATGAAATCGTTGGAAACCACTGATTTAATGAGATTTGATGAAACCTGCCATGCTTACGAGGCTAGTAGAGGATATAAAATGAAAATTATTAAAGGCAATGTCTTAGATAGAGATTTGAGGGCCAACATTTAGTGAGATTTTTTATTTACCTCCCCTACATCCTAGTTATATATCCACGCCACATAATATTGACAAAAGTTCAGGTCTGCCCACACGATATCTCCAAAAGTTCTCCATTAAATTTTCTGGAAGGTTGGACAATGCAAAAGGAAGAATTTCTTGAATTTTGGGGCGGATCCAGCAATTCTTTCTTTATTGAGAGATATTTTTCCATTTTTTTTCATACATACATACGTATATATGCTCACAACAGAGGAGTGGTAATTGTGCATGGATCCACACCAAAATCTATTCAGTTCGTTCATAGCCTGTCGTTGACCTTTTCACAAAATCTCATTGAAATTCACTGAGAACGTTTGGAGATATCGTGTGGACAGCTATCTCCAAAAATTCTTGTGTCTGTCCACACAATATCTCCAAAAGTTCTCAGCGATTTTCAATGAATATTTGTGGAAGTGTGAACAATAGGCTTCGGAAGAAGTGTTTGAATTTTGAAGTAGGAAAAGGCCAGATGAAGGGACGAGATAGAAAAGTTTGCCGGTAAGACTTGGCAATGATTAGCACAAGATAGGTTATCATGGAAGGAGATGGGAAAGGCGTTTGTCTAGCAACGGTTGATGATGATGATGAAATGTGTGAACACATGAATAACCTAAACCTTTGGTAGCAGTGATTAATAATCCAGGTATAAAAAAAAACATCATTAAACTCAACTGATTCTCTTTGCCAGTTCTGTTCAGGCCTTGATAAGCTGAAATACAAAGGGAGGAAAATATTAATTCTGTTTAAAAGCTACCAAGTTTCCTTTTATCACTTATTGATCCCTAAGCTTTTCATTTAGGAAACAAAAACTGATGAATTTTCTTTATTCTTCATGGATCACACTATGAAAATAATGAAATGTGTTATCTTCATTATTCACGTGTGCTCATAAAACTCTAAATGCTAAAAATCTTTTTTATTTCGATGGTAATATTTTAACACACATTTAAATGGATGCATTTTTTAACACTATTCTTATGTACTTCAAAGCATAACATTCTCAGTGGAGATAGATTCACAAATTCTTATGTACGACAAATTAAATAATTGCCCTAATATTAAAACAAACACAAAGTTTGCATAGTACAGTACAGTGACGAGTTCAGTTCTCATCAGCAATTAATTCATTCGAAAATTGTTTATAAATTTGATACTTGAATGCGTAATAAATTACTTTTTGATGTGCTCTGTCAATCATAAAAATCTGAAATCTCATTTAATAAGTTATATTCCAATGTATTTACATATTCATTAAATTGTAATAATATACACAAGTGCTACTTTTTAATGTCCAGTCAATGATGCACAACTAATGAAAAACCTGGAGACATATCACCCACTCACTATTAAAAAGATTCACTAAATAAAACGAATATTGGTTAAAAAAAAAGAAAAGAAATTAATTTATAAAAGACTGGCTGCTGCAGGGTCAAACTCCACTCCAACTTCTATTCCGTCTGAAGATGATTACTGCAACTTTTGTATTGTATACATAATAACTAAAAAATTATTAAAATATATATTTTTTGTATAAATGTATCTATTTATTAGAATGAAATAAGCCTGTGCGTGTCTGTATGATAAATTTTCATTATATCTAAGACTTGTCAACTTAGTAAGACAGCCTCCTGGCAATCAGTTGATCATGAGTTCAAATCACGGTAGGGGAATATGAATTTTACATATCGGTTTACACCCCTAATTTTGGTGAGGACTGTTCTTGTTGTTCTAGTTGTTCTTGTTACAGTAGGAAAACAAAGTCAACTCCAGACTTTAACATGTTCTGCATAATGACAGCGGGAACAGACAGAGTTGTCTGTTTAAGAAAATGATATATTTTGTATACATACAATTACAAAAGAATTCTATTTGATAGTATATTTCATACTACCTCTACATCTTCAATACAATAATGTTGATAGTTGTTTAACTATCAACATTATTGTATTGAAGATGTATTCTCAATACTCCAGACTTTGTACTGGAGTTTGACAAAAATAAGGAAAGTGTTAACTGCAATACAAAACCTGAATTTGTATTGAATTTCAGCACCAGCTTCCAAGCACCAAATAATCCAGTACATCCTTTTTAGGACTTGATGCTCTTTAGAAGGTTCTAGTGCTAGACCCAGATAGTATACATAAGCCTATACGTGCAATAGTCAATTTTTTATGTTTGCGGATTCTACATTGGCCCAAGGCAAATAGAACATAGAATTAAAGACACTATTGAATTTTCACAAGCTTATAAATTATGAAGATTGGGTATCAATACAAATCATGTGCTCTATACACAGTTTGTGGAACCATGCTGATCAAATTTGGAGTGATGGATTTTTCCATTTCCTAAATATAGAGAGAACCACAGAACCAAATGGATGACTGCTAGTTGCTACTGCTGCGTCTGGTAGATATTTCAAGTTTAAAGAAAATGAAAATTGACATGATATCACATAGTTCCATATAATTTACATATCACAGTTCCATATTCTAAAGAACTGTCTATTTGAGACGACCTGCTAAGGATTTGGAGAATGCAGGTGAAAATTTTGAATCTGAAGAAACTTACATTTGTAATACTGATGAAGAAAAGAGACGACAACATTATCCAAACCTGCAGGTTGATTTGGTTTAAGATATTGGGCTGACAAGATCTCATGTGGAGATTCTAATGACAAACTTGAAAGAGTGGAATCTTTATAGACAGTTCCTTCCAAAGTCTCAAATGTTCTCTTTTGCACCATGGACATTTTTAAAAAGCCAATTGGCGACTTTGCGTATCTAATAGAAGACTACAAAATTGTAACTTTTGACTACAAAAGATACATGGCTGGTGTGTAGTGATTTCAAAATGATAATTTTCTTAAAACAATGTCAAGGAGGTTGTACCAAACATCTTGATTTGTTACCCTGTGTGACAATCATGATACATCTCAACACTACCACAAAAGACATTGATCTAAAAATAATCACTTTATTTCAGACACATTGAATGTGAATTATCAGCCTTATCCATTAGAATCAGAAAAAGGTCTTTCTGTCTCCTTCACTGCAAATACAACTTGAGTTTGCAAACAGTTTGTGAAAGTACTGAACACAGAAGGTGAAGCCTCTTTCAAATCTGTCTACTTCTGTCCAAAGTGGTATTTTCATCAGACCAGATGTTCAGAAGAATTTAATGAAAAAATGATATCAAGGGAATAAAAGGTTTGGAATGCTTTTAGAGATATAGTTGAACATTTTGTGGGGAATAACAAAAGTGAATCATTCTATGGCCATTAGTCAACAGCCCAGATTGGAAATTATCAAAAGCTATTTCTTTATATTTGATTTGCACTGTTTACTAATTACCGTAGAATGACAGTCTGAATAGCTGTGATGAAAAGCAACTGAAATTAAGATGAAAGATATACAAGTGAAAAAATAATAATAATTAAAAAAAGAAACCTGTTCCATGACAAGGAAATAAAAAGTAACCTGTTTTCATAACAAATCTTCTTCCAAGTTGGTCAATTTCAAAATCTTCAAGGTACATTCATTGACAGTTAATTTCTATTCAAAAGTTGATCCAAAAGCCAAACCTGCTTGCATCTTATAATGAATAAAAGAGATTTGCTTATGAAAAGCTTTATTCAACTTACATGTGCTTACTCGTACATGAAGTCTGAAGTACCTCTCTTTATATAGTTATAGGTGAGTTCTAATTAGGGGAAGTAATCACTTCCGTTTCTTTTGGTAACAATGGGAGATCTTTCTGATTACTTTATTACCACACATCTGTCAATAGAATAATAATTGGAAATTAAAAGTCTAACATCTCTGGAATCTTTTCTACCAATTGAATTGCATAAAGGTTTCCCTGTAGAAATAATTAAGCTTTTCCTAGAAAGACCGGTAGTAAATCTTTTCTTCTTGAATCTTTTTCATTTTGACACAGTCTATTGAATTTACTCTGTATGCAGACATAAGTTTTCTAAAGGTTCTGAAATTATATTTACCATGTTTCAAGATTTTTTACTCAAGTAAAGGTTCATTTTCCACTAATAAAATAAGTTCAAATACCTTCAGGAATAAATACAAATTATGTTCGTCTATCTTCCGTTTTGGTTCAATGTCAAAAAGAAATTTCCTCCCAATTCTCTATATTGCAATGTTCTTTGTTTGTAAAACAACTTTGTCTCTCAGAAAAAAATGTTATTAACAGTTTGAGAATCTTTAAATAAATTGTTATGTACTCAAAAGCACATATTGTTCAATATCATCATCATGTTATTAAACATAAAGAAGTAGAATATCAAAATTAAAATAATTATAATATAAAAATATGAATTCAGATTTCTCTATTTATTAAAACTGTATATAAAATTCATTGATAATATAAGAAGGCTTCTTTATTCAGTGTCAGAAAGACAAAATAAAATCTTACTAGCATTCCAAGGGAAATTCTAAATCATCACCACCCATATATGCTGTGTTGGGGGTGATCAATTAAAAAGTCAGAAAAAGGAGTGATCAATGAATAAGTTACTTCTCTCGCCTTTTGTTGGGCTGTGATCACTAAAAAAGGTCTGAATTTTCAAAAAACAAGTGGGTACAAACTAGTGACCAATTTAGCATAAACTTACATTGCTTATTGAACCCCCCACTAAAAACCTATTTAGGGGGGATTTTCAAAAAAACTAAAAGAACATTTTCCCTACTCATTGAGAAGAGTGTGTGTGCAAAATTTCAAGTTTCTATTATAAACGGTTAGGGCTGGGATAATTCCGGATACATAGATAGATATAAATGTAAAAAAAAATGAATAACCTAAACCCAGCAATAAACCAGTGTTGTGGGTAGCGGTGATTAATAATGTGTACTAAATATCTGTTTATTGACTAACTCAAAGTGTGTTTCCTTCAACGAAAAAAGATTCTTTATTTGGTTTTCCCTTTGACTAATGATATTGAAAGAGTTTCTATTTGTTTCATCTTATTCTTACAAACCCACAAATATTTCCTAATTCAATATTCTCAAACTTGCTGGGGAATGGTGTTTTGTTGTCTGACAAGACTATATAAAATCTCACTGACCATCAGTGACATTATATTGTTAGTTATGTCAATGTTTTATATTAAAGATATGTATTGGGAAGCCAAAGCACACATTGGCACAAGGCTGCCTTTGTAAAGTGTCCAAGAAAGAATGGACTTCCTAACTATGCTTACCAGAACTGGCTTTAAGCCAATTGGACCCCATGCCTAAGGGGTCTCCATGATAGGCTAATCTACACTATTCTAGTCCAATACACACACCGAACACCACATTGCAAGTTTTAGAGAGAACAGCAATGATTTAAATTTTCTTCTGAATTCTTAAAAAGTCAGGAATGCTTGTTTATACTGTTTATATTTTGAATTCTTTTTTTACTGTTCTTGAATTAAATAGTATGTTAATTAATTATAGAAAAGCATACAAATTTATTTCAAACATTTTGATTGCTTTCCATTCTACCATAAAGATATAAAGTATATCATCATCAGCTGTTATAAGGCCTTTCCCATCTCCTTCCATGATGACCTATCTTGTGCTAACCTTGTCGTCCCTCCATCTTGTGTCTGGTCTTTTCCTACTTTGTTTACTGTCATTGGGTACCAATCGGTTAGTCTTTCCCCCATCTATTGTCATCTCTTCTTGCTTGGTGACCAGCCCACCTCCATTTTGCTGCTTAATTAGTTGTATAATATCCTCTCCGATCCATGTTGATCTTTTTCTATCTCTTAGAGCTATCCCTAGCATTGCTCTTTCCATGGCTCTCTGCGCTATTCTAAGTTGGTTTTCAGCCCGTTTAGTTAATTTCCATGTTTTGCATCCATAAGTCATGGCTGGTATTATGCAGCCATTGTATACTTTACGCATTAGGCCCATTGGCAAGGTGCTCTTTAGAATGTCTCTATTCATGCCAAATGCTTTCCAACCTATCATTATACACCGTTTTATTTCGCAGTCATGGTCTTTCTCGAGCTTTATTACCTGTCCTAGGTAGATGTATTCATCCACCTCTTCTAGAATCTCTCCTATCTTTATGACCTTTTTGGGGACTCTATCATTGAACATTACTTTTGTCTTTGTTCTGTTCATCTTTAAGCCTACTTTTTTACATTCTCTGTTTTGATCAGTTAACATATTTTGTAATTCGTCGGATGCTTCCGACGTCATAGAAGTGTCTCATGTATTCTCCATCTATGTTTATTCCCATTCCTTCCCAATCAGTTTTCTCGTTGTAAATAGTTTAGGTGATATTATATCTCCTTGTCTTACTCCCTTTACTATCTTTATCTTGTTTGTATCTTTATGTAGTGCCATTTTCGTACATGTTTTGAATAATTTATGTGTAATTCTTGTTAAAGCATTGTGTTGAAGACTGCCATATGTTCTACCAAGTCAAATGCTTTCTCATAATCTACAAAGGCCAAACACAGTGGTTTGTTGTAATCTAGGGACGTTAGTGATTAGTTGATTTATTGCATACAGGCGATCTATTGTTGAGCAGCCGCTTCTGAAGCCTGCCTGCTCGCGTGGTTGATTTTCATCTAGGGTACATGTTAATCTGTTTGTGATTATTTTTGTGAATAGTTTATATATGTTAGGTAATAGTGTAATAGGGTGGTAGTTACCAAGGTCAGGCTTATCTCCTTTCTTGTGGAGTAGGATTACTATTCCTAGGCAGAAGTTTTTGGGAACTTTTCTCTCTCTGAAGCATTGTGTAAATAGCTGTGTTAGACCTTTGTGCAATATCTCTCCTGCATCTTCTAGGTCTGTCGTTATGCAATCCTCACCTGGGGCTTTACCGAGTTTCATATTTTGTAATGTGGACACTACTTCATCTACTGTTATGTCTGGGATAATACTAGTATCTATAGGATTATTAGTTTGTGGTATTTCTATTGTGGAGGCTTACAAATTTTCATAGTATTCTTCTGTTACTTTTGTCAGTTTGTCCCTATTTTTGATAATTTTGCCATTTTTATCCTTTAAAGTATATAATAGACTTTATTTATGTCTGTACACTTCTGCAGACTTTATCTATGAACCTGCGGCCCTGAAAAAAATGTTTCCAATTGGGCCCGGCAGCTCCTAAGGCCAGCCCTGATGCTTGCAAGACTGGTACACTTACCACAGTTGTATAGCAAGAGTCAAAGTGTTTTATATTATAATATGATCTTGATTTTATTTCTTGACAAAAATGCGAAAGAAAACTGCCAAATATCTGAGAAAGTCAAATATTATAAAGTCTGAATTTGATTTCAACTAAAAGTAAGTTAAAATTATGGCAGAATAATCTGAAAAATAAATAAAGAACATGGAGTGATTACTGCTTTTTTGCCCCCATAGATTTATTCCAAAAAATATAATGACTTTATCTATTGAACATTCTGACATTTATTCCTAATTCAACAAACCTTGATAATATAACTGACTGGAGTTAAGGAAAACACTGACAGTAAATTTGATGAAATTATGCCAGACCGTAATGCTCAAATGCTCATGTTTAAGTCTATTGTCATAGATAAAGAACAATCAATACACTAGTGTATTGTATAAAAGACATTACAGTCTATGGCTTACTCAATTTACTCAACACTGCTTGACAACTGAGGTCACCTAGAAGAAAAATAATCATTATGCAGACAAAAGGCTCACCAATTTCAAGATAATCTAAACAGTTTTAGTATGTTAATTGCTTCAAATAAATCAACGGTTCAGAATAGGCAAAATGACTGGCAGTTTTATTTGTTGGTCAATATGTCTCCAATATTTTTATTATTTATTCTTATTATTAGATGAGGTATTGTAATCTATTATTTCATTAATATTTTGACTACTTTTCCCCTTTATCTTAATTTTCAGTTAATTTAATAACAACTTTTACTAAAAAAAAATCAGATGATTCTACAGCTATGAGTAAATAGCACAATTGAAAATAAAGAGAAAGTCTTCGAAAAACAACAAAAACATGGCGCTGATAGTCGCTTGTAAGGAGTGAGTTAGAAGGCGAAAGATTGGCTTTTGCAGACTATGAAAGTCTCTGTGGCCGAATGGTTATGGCAGCTGGGCATATACCAGACTCCCTCTAACAATGAGGGGTGTGAGTTCAATTCTCACAAAAGGCTTACACTTTATTTCCGATAGCGCTGTTTATTCATAGCTGTAGAATGATGGCCCGAGTCAAAGTTGTGATAAAAACAAGTAAAAATTAAGATTATGTCTCCAATAGTCAGGCCAGTTGCCAGGGTACAGCGAGT
>VCCN01004508.1:2802789-2812825 GCA_006491835.1 Architeuthis dux | reverse complement strand
TATATATATATATATATATTTATGTAAATATGAATACCATTCTGAGCATTATCAAAGTTATCTTTATCTTTTGCACTACCTAATGAGAATCTAACTTCTGAGATGATGAAATGTCAAATGTCCTCTACTGAAAATTTCTTTCTCCACCAACAACTGAAGACTTTTTAAAAATGTCATACATTTATTTGCTAAGACCGTTCTGTTCCTTATATAAGAAAATCTCTACCATGGCCATATATAGATGAAATAGATTGGTGTCTTCATGCTGATCTCAGGCAATGGGCAGTAATCATGAATAATTACTGCCTTTGAGCTTAGCATACACCGCTGTATACAATTAGGCCAGAATAGAGAGGAGTGGCCAGTTGGCATGGGCCTATGATTTTGAGGAAGCCTATTCCCTCTGGTAGAAGTAAATACTATTGTATTTACTGGTTCTTACTCTATTGTCTTATATACATTTTGAATAAAATTGCTTGCCATTACCTTTTTAAAATTGTTCTAATTCTTTTATTCTGTTCTGTTACTTGTAAGTACATCATGTACACTACCTGCACATGTATATCATCATCACCAGTCGTTATAAGTCCACTGCTGGACAAAGGCCTTTCCCATTAAATTTTGTTAATTTCCATGTTTCGCATCCGTAAGTCATGGTTGGTATTATGCAACTGTTGTATACTTTACGCGTTAAGCACATTGGCAAGTTGCTCTTCAGAATGTCTCTATTCATACCAACCTATCGTTATGCATTGTTTTATTTCGCAGTCATGGTCTTTCTCTAGCTTTATTCCCTGTCCTAGGTAGATGTATTCATCAACGTCTTCTAGAGCCTCTCCTTTTATCTTTATGACCTTTTTCAGGACTCTATCTTTGAACATTTTTTTACTTTCCCTATTTAGATCGTTTAACATGTTTTGTAATTCTTCAGATGCTTCCAATGTCATGGAAATGTCATTGGCGAATCTGAAGTGAATGTATTCTCCATCTATATTTATTTCCATCTCCTCCCAGTCAGATTTCCAAAAGAGTCTTTCAAGGCTACCTGTAAATAGTTTAGGTGATATTGTAAGAACCCACAGCAGTCTTCAACTCAATGTGAGAACAAGGTGTTGATGAGAATTACATACAAATCATCCAAAGCACATGTATATACCCATATATAAACCATATGTATTCAGCACTTAATGAGCAGTTTGGAAATGGGGCCTACATTTACTATCAGGCCTGGGCCTATTACCAGCTTTGCACTGGATTGTATACAATATTCCAGGTTAGAACAAGAATAAGACTTTTAGTTGATTGTATCAAGGCGCTGTCTTCTGACAGGTTTAGGAACTTTCTAGAAATGATGAAATAGAATTAAGGATGTAAATTATTTGAGCCAGAATTTCCAAATTACATCACACACAAAACAGAAAGAAAACTCAATAGAAACCGTCACATGACCTACGCAGCATGTCGTGTTGGGGGGTAATCAATTGGAAAAAGTGGAAAAGGGGGTGATCAATGAATAAGTTACTTCTTTCACCTTTTGTTGCGCAGTGATCACTAAAAAAGTCTGAATTTTCAAATAACAAGCAGACACAAACTAAGGGATCAATCTAGCATAAACTTACATTGCAAACACACCTAAAAAAAGTATTTAGGGGGAATTTTGAAAAAACAAAAAAGCGTTTTTTTTTAGACAGGAGTAAACGTTTAAATCATCAGCTCTCTAGCTCCATTGGTGTGGTATGTACGTGTGATACATATATACATAGCCAGCACTTGAAAACTGAAAGAAACCTATGTTGACAATTTTGGTGACAGTCTCTAATTGGAATGACGCAGACAAATGTTAATGATGGTTATTTTTAGAAACGTAATCTACTTGGTGCCTATTCCATCTTGTTTGGTGATTAATTCTCAACTTGTGTCCTTTACTGTTTCACATTTGTTCAAAAGGTGTTTGAGATGGTTACTGAGATAAAGAAATTAAATATTTATGCCAATTTGATTCCTCAGTCATTAGATTTTGGAAAAAATAAAATAAAAAGGAAACTTATCCTTTTATGTCTTATTTTTGGTTGCCACTAGCATAACATGACTCGGCCAAGAAGAAGGGTCTACAACCAGTGCATCCTCCTGTTAGTCAGCTAGAGAACTGAAACATGGTACCTAACCAAAAGATTGGCCCTCAAACTAAGAACCATGCAACATGCCCAAGAGAGGATCATGCTTAACATCACATGGAGATATCACATGACAGCACAGTATATTAGAGAAAAAACAAGAGTCAGAGATATCATAGAATCCATTATATCTGAAAAGAAGAGTATACAACCAATGTGTCCTCCTGATAATCACCTATGGAACCTAACCAAAAGATTGGCCCTCAAACTAAGAACCATGCAACGGAGAGGATCATTCTTAACAACACATGAAGTGATCTACAAGACAGCACATTATATTAGAAAACAAACAGGGGTCAGAGATATCAGAGAAACCATTAGGAAGCTAAAAATGGCAATGGGCTAGTCATGTTGCAAGAATGTCAGATAACCGCTGGACATCACGACTCACAGTGTGGATCCCCAGTGATCATATGCGAAACTGTGGCTAGCCAAAAAATAAGATGAAGTGATGAACTAGACAAGTTAAGAAAGTATTGGCTCTGTAAGAGAGGTCTGACGAATCTTGGGAAAGTTATATGTCCAACGACGGATGTTAAATGGCTGCTGCTGATGATGATTCATCACATTGGTTTATGTGTTGTCAAACTTAACTAGCTGTATCCCATGGAAATTCACCAGTTTAATTAGAAATAGTTGAATATCAAATAATTAAAATTAAATATTAAATTAAATATTAAATTAATGAAATTAAATATTAAATTAATAAATATTTTTGTAATTGTAGGCTTTCAATCCATCTATAATTTGTTTCATCAAGTCAAAGTGATCTACAATTTGCAGTGACATAAAACAGAAGATTGCCTTCCTCTTTAGAGTTTCAACTGAATTAAGTGGTAATAACATGTATAATTTTACTTTTCCTGTTCCTTCCCTACTCATTACTTGGGTGGGTGGGGAGTTGCCGCAATGATGGAGGCGGGGGGGTGTGCCTATTCCTTCCCCATTTTTATATTGGGTGGGTTGGAGTTGCCAAGCTGGTGGAAGGAGCGTTGCAGTGTACAGCCATGACTGTTTGCGTGTTTCCATCTTTCTGTTTCCACCCTCACTGAGACATGATAGATAAGGGTAGCTGTTGCACATTTTAATTATTGTGATGAATAAGCTATTGATACTTATGAAGATATATTTTATATTTGTTGATTGGTGAGAACAGGTTAGTAAATACTGCTGCATGTGAGAGTCTTCTGTATTAGAGATTCTGCTTTAGGCTCACAGTTTGTATCTTTTTTACATCTGAAAATGATAATTCAGTTTTACAATGCAATGATCCACTAAAATCTTGTAGTTTTTAGAGATGAAGAATCTCAGTTTGTCTGTTATAGATCCATAAAAACAGGATAATGAATTTTTAAATGAATGTTTATTAAGGTTAATAAATGGGATATTTCTACTTGACTTAATATCTAAAGAACACCTTTTTAAAGTTTATAGAGATTAAGAGCAGTTTCTGTTTAATTAAACAAAACATTGAAAAAAGGGAAAGTAAGCTAATTTATAATGATTAATCTAATTTATCTGATTTGGTTGATTAAGTTTAATTAGTTCCCTTTATTGCTTCATTTAATTTCTCATTTTCATAAATTCCAACATTGTTCAGCTAACATCGTAAATCAATGACCAGATTGCTCAAATGTTTTGCCATTTATCATCATCATGGCTTGGACTTGCTGACATGGATTTTGGAGAGGACACCATGTCTGTCATAGGTCCGCTGTTAGCCAATGAAGCTAACGTGGGGCAGAAAGATTTTTCCACATCAGGTGCAGGAGAAGGACTGTTAAAGGAAATACTAAGCTTATGGAGCTGTCTCTTCTCCTCTGCTTTGATATGCAGTTAAGCTCAGCAATGGAGGTAGCCTGGAAGATGTTGTGGCACTATATCTGCCTGTTTGCAGCCTCCATTATCCAACTGCGGTAGTCAATTCCACAGGAGACACAGGTCTTTCTTTAGCCTGTTTGCCATTAATATTAACACTTGAATAACCATAACTTGAAACTCAGTCTTGTCCTAACAGAAGTTGTGAAATTCCAAATCATAACCATTTTTGAATTCTTAGGACAGTAATTAAGAGAAGTAAAGCACATAGGCTCATCACTCCTGTGATATACTGAATAGTATAACAATAATCTTTACCTCGGCCCTGTCGGCTGGGGCCTAGAATACGCTGACTGCATACCCTGCAGAGGGGTAAGACCCCACTAAACATGGGCCACCTGTTTTTTCACCAAAGTCGCAAAACTCTATTTAAAAAAAATAACGTTTCACCAAAGTCGCAAGACTCTATTTAAAAAAATAACGTTTCACCAAAGTCGCAAGCCACTATTTAAAAAAAATGTTAAACTGATTTCGGCATTAAATGACCCATCAAGGGTTGATATGCCGCTAAACAAATCAATCAATAATCTTTATCTTGTTTGTATCTTTATGTAGTCTAATTATTGCAGTGCCATTTTCATATATGTTTTTTTGATGATTTGTATGTAATTCTTGTTAACACCTTGTTCACACATTGAGTTGAAGATTGCTGTGTGCTCACCTAAACTATTTACAGCGGGCCTTGAAGGCATCTTTCGGAAAACTGACTGGGAGGAAATGGGAATAAACATAGATGGAGAATACTTAAGCCACTTAAGAATCACCGTTGACTTTTCCATGACATCGGAAGCATCCAAAGAATTACAAAATTTGTTAACTGATCTAGAAAGAATAGAGAAAGTAAAAAAGTAGGTTTAAAGATGAACAGAACAAAGACAAAAGTAATGTTCAACAATATAGTCCCGAAAAAGAGAGAGGCTCTAGAAGAGGTTGATGAATACATCTACCTAGGACAGGTAATAAAGTTAGAGAAAGACCATGACAGTGAAATAAAACGACGCATAACGATAGGTTGGAAAGCATTCGGTATGGATAGAGACATTTTGAAGAGCCACTCCCAATGTGCTCTTGCGTAAAGTATACAACGGTTGCATGACTTACGGATGTGAAACATAGAAATTAACAAAACGAGTTGAAAACCAACTTTTGATATCACAGAGAGCCATGGAAAGAGCAATGCTAGGAATAACTCTAAGAGATAGAAAAAGATCAACATGTAGAACTATGGTGAAGGATATTATACAATTAATTAAGCAGCAAAAATGGAGATGGGCTGGTCACCTAGCAAGAAGAGATGACAATAAATGGGGGGAAAGACTAACCAATTGGTGCCCATGGGACAGTAAATGCAGTAGGAAAAGACCAGACACAAGATGGAGAGATGAGATAGAAAGGTTTTCCAGTAAGACATGGCAGATTTTAGCACAAACAATTAAGTTGTCATGGAAGGAGATGGGAAAAGTCTTTGTCCAGCAGTGGACTTATAAGGCTGATGATGATGACAACAATAATTCTTATTACATGTTAATTTTTATTTAAATTTTTTAAAGGATATAGCATTATGCAAATGTTAATACAATCATGATTATTTAACATGGATTGAATTGTTTAATATTTATTCTCTTATTGTATCATATATACTCTGCTTTATCAATTTAATTTCATGATTTATTTTTTATTCAAATATCTAAGAACTGAAAGAAGAACTTTATTTGGTATATTTATTACTTCAAATCATAACTTGATCAAAGTAATAAAAAAGACTGAATACATCGTAAACATTTAAATTTAATATAAAAAATAATACTATTTTGTAATCCAAAGACAATGGATCACAGTCTTAAAATCACAAATCAGGGATAGAAGTTCAAGTGTTAAAAGGAAGTCTTCTTCTTCATTATGTGACCTTCAGGACAAGGGTGATCATGGTTCTCCACAGCTTCCTTTCCCTTGTCCCTCTCAGCAACACCCTCTCATTTATGCTTTCCGGTATTCTTTCTGCCATCCATTTGCTTAAACCCTTCAAGTAGGTTACTCACTGTCTACCTTTGTTACTTTTTCCTTCTATGCACCCTGTGAGTGTTAAATTCTCAAAACCTTACTTCCTCATTATGTGTCCGAAAAAATTTCAGCTGCCTCTTTCTTTTTGTTAGCAAAAAGTTTCCTTATATTCAAATGGTTCTTTGGACAACTGAACTCCTTCTTGTTGTTTGTGTTGTAAACATGACGTTTCGGCTGATCCATTCTTCGGCCTTCTTCAGGTGTAAAATCCTGTGAGTGCGATGGGGTAAACAGAAGTTTTGTTTTTAAAGGTGGTAACCCTTATAACTCAGGCCCGGGTGTTTCTGTATCTCTGTCAGGTTTTAGGTCTGTTGAGAAGCGGAAGCCACAGCAAACAACAAAAAGGAGTCCAATTGTCCAAAGAACCATTTGAATATTAATGACCCTTCTCAAAACTATAGAAAAGTTTCCTTGTAGTTTTTAATCTCCTGAAAACTTCTTCATTTGTTATATGCTCTGTCCATGATATTTGTAATATTCATTGATAAAACCACATCTCGGTTGCTTCAATTCTGTTTTTCATTTGTGAGAAAACTGTTTTATATGATAGTTTTGGAAGTGCAGGTGTTAAAAGGGCAGTAAATAAATACAGCTAAAATTATGAAGAAAAACGTTTATTACATGATAAATAGAAGTGAAATCTCTTAATTACTGGATATCTTCAGATTTCTCTAGATTGCCATTGTCTATCTTTCCATTAGTACTTGATCAAAATGGTATTTGATATCATAAATCCTTACCTTGATGTAGTAGAGGGGTTTGTGCAATGCTAGAAATGTAGTAAATGTGTTTGGGGTGGGGATATTCTCTTCTGTGGATTTCAATAGAAAGAGTCTTGTCAATATGCAATCAAACTATTACCTGAATGGCTGTGGCTGTTATAGTGGATTAGAATTACAGCAACAAAAGTTACCTGCCATATTTGTCACTGTCTATTTTGGCTGAGAGAATCATCTGCCAGGTTATGCTTGGCAACTATCTCAGCTTCAAGTCACTCTGTTGAATGACATCATGTCTGGGTGTCTTCACTAAGAAAAGATATACTTAGCCTACAGCTCAACCTTGTAGCTTAGGTAGTATCGGTTTGCTGAATGTTGTTAGAAACTGTCAATCACGACTGTCACCAAAAATGTCAAAATAGGTTTCTTCAGTTTTTAAGTTGGTCTGGTTGGCTGGCTATGTATCACACTGCACAAATAGAGCTAGGGGGCTGAAAATTTAAACATTTACTCCTTATTATGTCTAGAAAAAGGGATTTTTTTTGTTTTTTGAAAATTACCCCCTAAGTAGGTTTTTGCAATGTAAGTTTATGCTAAATTGGTTCCTTAGTTTGTGTCTGGCAGCATTCATGCTTGGTTTTTGAAAATTCAGACTTGTTTTAATGATCACTTCTCAACAAAAATCTAGGGAGGTAACTTATTCATTGATCATCCCTTTTACCAATTTTTTAATTAATCCCCCCCAACACAGCATGCGCCAAAAAACATTGGTCATGGGATGGTTTTTATTGAATGACTAACCAGACCTGTTTCTCTTGGAGTTTACCCAACAATACCAGCTGCATTATTATAAGAACAGATTAAAATTTTGTCAGAACTGTTTTTGTAAAGAGCCATGTCACAATTCTTTCAGTCAAAAAGCTTTGGGAATGCATTGGGAATATACAGTTTTAACAAATGCACACATTCATTCTTATCTATTGGATTTTATATTGATTGTAATAAATATTCTGTAACATTAATCTCCCTTTGATCACCAAAGTACTGCTTAGTCAGAACCAATTAAGAGTTTACAAAATCTTAAAGGCAAAGAAGAATTGGAAAATTCTAATTTCAAAGCAGGAAAAAAGTACCTTTCTCTAATCTATCAAGTTATTGAAAAATTCATAATACTAATAAAAATTGTATAAAATAGGGGATATGAGTGATTGTGTTCATAGTCATGTTATTATTATTATTAACATGCAGACATACCATTCATCAGGTGCAAGTGCTGCACAGAAGAAGGAAACAGCAAAGACTGTGTTTTTATAAAATGTTCAACGTCGCTTTTATTTCGCCTCAAAGTTCTCATCGCGAGAAATGGACACACAAATGGAGAGAGAGAAAGGCTAAGAAACTATTTGGCCATGCCCCATGGTCATGACATGCGTGTGAGGCCCACTTCCCTTCTAAACTAACTGCCTGACTCTTGAAATGACCAGTCTATTTATGCCTTTCCGTCTCTACTTCCACTAATTATACTTATCTATTATAAGTCTTTGATCCATGATAAGCCTGCCTATTTTCGTCTCTACTTCCGCTAATTATACTTATCTATATCGTCTTTGGTCTGCTATCAAATAACCACAACTGTCCATCTATGTATAAAATCATGGCATGGTTTCTGTCCATAAAATTCCTCTCTACCAAAACCAACGCCAAACACTGCAGGGTTTCTCCCCTAAAATACCAGACAACCAAAACTTGATGCCTACATCTCATGATTATTTGACCTATGACCCGAAGTGACCTGGGATGAAATATATATCCTTTCTGACCGTGAGAAGATTTCAACAAAGCCATCCACACAGACTTGCGCACAAACACACACACAAAACCACATATACACACATGACCTCAACCTCTGTGTATGCGCGAGACCAAATGATGAACTTAATTAAAAATCGTGCATTGACCATAACGTAACAACTGATTTAAATTTGTTGTGGGTGCATTTAATATTCTAATTTTTTACAATGATTGTACCGTATAGATTATGTCCGCTCAAATAGTGCAATGGTTCTGGTATAAGCGAAGAGTGTAGAAAACTCTTCATTATGAATAATTTCCCTGTGATTGATAAAGAAATTGTTTTTTTTATATTAAAAGGTTATTATTTAGAATCCATTCTTATTCATCATTATTATTATTATTATTATCATTATCATTATTAGTATTCATTCAACAAATCAGAAGTTTTCTTTTTCTTGGTAGCTTATAGTAAATAACTTCACTATTTTAGTCAGTAATTTCAGGCTTTGTCAGTGACCTTTCACCTCAGAAAAGATACATTTTAGATTTCCAAATGTTATAGATCAAGACCACTAAAAATATCAATATTATTTAATGAAGATATATTGATGCTTTTCAATGGAAAAGAAGTTGTCTAAAGTGATTGGTCATGCAATGTTTGCCTCTCAGAAGACACAATTGGACAAGAATGTGGTGAGGTCAGAGATCAGAGGTTAGGTCAGGTGCTATCAAATTATCCAATAATTGGCAGGAAACTTAAATTTCCTTGGAGAAATGCCATCCATTTAATAAGGAGCAATAAATAACAAACTGTAAATTTGGATTTTTACATTAAAAATAGAAGAAGAAAATCACTTTCATCTGAAAGATTAAAATGCACTTTGTATTAAATACTAAAATCTGCTTTGAGGGCAACAGAGTTTCAATGTTATGGATTTTGGTCATAAATAATTCCTGATAATATCCGTTTTGATTGTATAATGTTCCACTAGAAATAATAAAATCCTGCTATATTTGGTTTAGAAGACAATTAACTTTCTATAAAAAAAGTGGTATACTCATGTATGGCCGATACTGTATTATTTATGTTTTTATTGTCTTGGATTTTGTTGCATTACAGAACTTTGTAAACATGCACTTATCAAATAATTGAATTGGTGCCAGTTGCATGTAATAAGGTCTTTAAAAATCTCTGCATCTGATAAATATCAGCAATACTTTATATAGATTCCATTGTTTTGAACCCATCTGCATATTTATTGTAAGAAAAGAAAATGATGATTACTTGAATTTATTAAACAAGCCTCAAAGTCAGACCATAGATGTGCTAATTCTTTTCTTGTGTGAAGATGCAGTGTTGTCAACTTTATTTTCAAGTTTACATCTATGATTGAGTCAAAAAACATCTTA
>VCCN01004508.1:2789351-2800947 GCA_006491835.1 Architeuthis dux | reverse complement strand
CACTGCAAAGGTTTAAGCCCCTAGATATTGTGTAAATATGATGTTCTAATATTCTCCAGACACCTTTGAAAAAGGGTGAATTTCTCAGTTAAAACATTGTTAGGTAATAAATAATTTTTGCAAATTATTTCTAAGTCTTCACATTGTCTTTTCCTATCATCATTATGTTGGATAGCCCTTATTCTATTATACACCATATATATTTATATATATATATATACTCTATGTCAGGGCTAGGGAGCATATACTATGTGAAAGGACATTTTATGGCTAGGGATATGATAGTAATTAACTGGAAGTAAATGTTGATTGATTGTTAATTATCCTAATGAATGTGTATCGCCCAAGATAGCCGTAACTGCTGGAGAGGAAGCGCTTCATATTTGAGAAGAGTATGACAAAGTTAGGCAATTTCGTCAGAGGATTCATAGATTGTAAGAATTTAAGCTCTTGATGAGATTCCAATTTCCTTTCGGCAAACTTGCCATGAAATGTGTTTGGTTCATTTAATCATTTGGTTCAGAACATTGAATTTGTTTGTGAAAATGTTTAGCCTTGGGCAACTGTGAATATCCTTCTAACAAAGTTTATTTTCTTCTTTAGTCAGAAGCCATTTTTAGCTATCAGTTTCGTTGAAGATGTAAAGTTAAGTATAAAAGCTCTTTAATGATGTATGTGCATGCGCGTGTATGAATATTTCTGTATGTGAAATTTGTGTGCATATATGAATGTGTATATGTGTGTGTGCATATATATATCATCATCAACCATTATAAGTCCCCTGCTCAACAAAGACCTTTCCCATCTTCTGCCATGTCTTACCGGCAAACTTTTCTATCTCATCTCTCCATCTTGTGTGTGGTCTTTTCCTACTGTGTTTACTGTCCCACAGGCACCAATCAGTTTGCTCCATCTGTTGTCTTTGCTTCTTGCTGCCCATCTCCATTTTTATAGCTTAATTACTTGTACAATATCTTTCACTCTGGTCCTATTTCGGAACCATGTTGATCTTTTTCTAAGAGTTATTCATATATATATATATTACGAGAAATAAATTAAGTTAAACAAACCTTCAGTAGCAAATGTCTGGTGTAGTCAGAGGAGAACTAATTCAACGACGTGAAACTGTTTATTACTTCCATTATAATATATACGGGTATTTGAATTTGCAAGAATATCACATGACACACCTCCCCTTGGAAGGAGAAAAGCACTTATAAGGAACCAAGTGAATGCAGTGAATTGGTGAACACTGAACTATATACAATGTTGTAGTCGACTGTTGGAATTTATACTGTGAACCTTTTTATTGTCATTTGACTGGAGTAGTCAATTCTTATCATAAGAGTTTATGAACTTTTATTGTCGTCTGACAATAGTCAGAAAACCCTGTAATTAATTTATAGTATGAATTCTTTATTGCCGTCAACCTGGTTCTTCGATTCCTTAAGGAATATCTCTTACCATCTGCAATACCAAGTACCTACTCGACAAAAGGTAGAAACCAAGCTTGTCACTGGACTATACATCTCAGCAAGACGTGCTTTCAAACTTTTTCATTGTTAAGTTCATCTGTCTTTAGGTCTACCATGGACGAAGCACAATATAAATGTCAGACAAGTTAAAAATTTTCAAGTGTGAAGGTAATTCTGTCAAATATGCTTGTAGATAATTAACATTTGACTAACAAGCAAAAAAATAACATTTTGTTGATATATCAGTGTTCATAGAATACCTAGCATATAACAATTGTTATCATGCTAGTCAGAGAAAAGACTAGAGTAAAGGATATTATACAACTAATTAAGCAACAAAAGTGGAGATGGGCCGGCCACCTAGCGAGAAGAGATGACAATAGATGGGGGAAAAGATTAACAGATTGGTGCCCATGGGATAGTAAAAGAGGTAGGAAACGGCCAGACACAAGATGGCGGGACGAGATAGAAAGGTTTGCCGGTAAGACTTGGCAGAGATTAGCACAAGATAGGTTGTCATAGAAGGAGATGGGAAAGGCCTTCGTCCAGCAGTGGACTTATAACGGCTGATGATGATGATGATGATGATCATGCTAGTAAATGCTTATAAATAATATGATGTTCTATAACTGTGCCAAGCTGCCAAAGTTGGTCTCGTCTAAGAAATAGTTGTTTCATTGCGATTTGAATTTTATTTAATTTTAATTCAAATATATCAAATTTTGACAAAGTTTACCTTTTTTTTTGTCCGCTTGGATAGTGTAATGATTAGCACATCTGCCTCATACGCAGAAGGTTCTGGGTTCAATTCCCAGTATGATCAAAGAGTGTGGAAAACTCTTCATTAGGACAAACTTCCCTGTGAACTCAGTAGTTAATTGAGCATATTTTAAGCTGTGTGATTAGGGTGGAGGTATCCCTTCAGTGGACTTGCATCCTACCAAGGGGGTGGTCATAACAACTTGTAGGAATAAAGTCCTGGTCTCGACCAGACTTGATACTTGCAAGGATTACCATGCTGACGCATGCAACAGAAACCGGGACTGTGTTACCGGGCTCCATACTCCATTGGGTGTTGTCTCTTGAGACGCAGGATGCCTTTACCTTTACTTTACCAGAAGTATTTAGAAGAATTGATAGAATCATTTCAAATTATGTTTGCCTGTTTTTTGTCCTTTCCTTCTTAACACCTTTGTAAATATAGAATTTTAAAAAATGCCCTAGATTTATTTTGATTCCTTCAGGTTTTAGTAAGTCATAAGATATGGAAAGAGAAAATGATAGTAATTCTGTGAAATATTATCTCTATGAATTGAATGCATGCATAAACCTAAATCCCCCACAAAGTTCATTATTGTATTTGGAAACATGTAAACACTTACACCAGTTTAAAATCTCTCTCTTATAAAGTGTTGAAATGTAATCATTAACATTTCATCATTTAATGGTGGAAGTTGAATTATTCTCTGCATCTGCAGTCAGAGCTGGCCTGACACATAAGCAAACTAAGCAATTGCTTAGGGCCCCATGGCCACCAGAGGGCCCCATGGCCACCAGAGGGCCCACAAGAGTGCTTTAAATGTCCCACAAGAGGTGATGGGAGGGCTTTTACCGGCCATGTCTGCAGTTGCTTTAAATGAATGAGTGAAACTTGGCACCAAATTAACTTTTCATGATTTTAAACAATTCAGAGATTCGCATTTAATATCCTCATCAAAAGATATGACTAAATTTAAATGGATTACAATCACATTTTCACTGTCAAAGATCAGAGTGATTGCAATGATCTAAATGATCTCAAAATGTTTGTCAGAATGCAGAATGCATGCACACACACACACACACATGCACGTACATACACAAATATTGTTTTTTAGAAGCTTTATTAAATTGATGATGTTTAACTTACATTTATTTGAAGAATTGTGCTGATTTAACCTTGTCTTTCAAATAGGTAAGCAGTTTTCTTGACTCTGCCTTTGATCATGTTTGAAATTAAATTTTAACTCAAAGTATGAATTCATGTTTACGTGGATCAGAGTTTCAAGCTGCAGTTTTTTTTTTACAAGAGGATTAGAACTAAATGACTCCAGGGTTGATGTCTATCCTGTGCCAACATCTGAATGCATTCTTCTCTGCACATAACCACATGCCGCAAGGACTACTGAGCGCACAATAACTGAGCACACCTCAGCGCAAGGAGCTATGGAATTAAAACAATTTATTGAGTTACAAAAATTAATGTTATTTTTTTAATTGAATTACTTTAGTGAATTAATTTACTTCTGTATTTCAATTTGATAATTTATAGTTTGCAGAAACAAACTATATGGAGTTAAAACGATTTATTACAGAAATTGAAATTATGGGAATAATGAGTTTGTAAACAAACTATAAAACTGTTTATTAAAATATTAAAATCATTTTTTTAATTTGCAGTTGTACATTTTATTGCTGAATGAGTTTGTAAACAAGATAGAAAACTATTTATCAAAACATTATGGCAAAAATTTAAATATAGCCAAACCAAATGCTTTTTACAAAAGCCAAATTTGACCATTATATGGCCAAAATAGCAAACCTGATAGTTTGTTTATAAAGTCCTTCTGCTAGAAAATATAGTACATACTGCAAAGTAAAAGATAATGTTTTAATAAATAATTTTATTTTTTGTTTACAAACTCATTCAGAAATACAATGAACAACTGCAAATTTAAAAAAATTATTTTAATATTATGCAGTCGTGTGTGGAGCAGATAGTGTTCAGATGTCGGCATGGGATATACATGCACAGAGATGTTAATGAACCTAATAAAACCAACCTTTTTTATGCCTCTGGATATTCCACTCCAAAAGGAGCATGCAATGCTACTCTTGATGAAACCTAATATGAAACCTTTTGACTGTGCATATAGCTTCATACTTATTTACAAGCATACATACTAGCAACTTACGCCTTGCCCATGACAATTGAGTGCATGGTCTTCTTGGATTTTCCTACCATTTTTATGTAAAGAAAGAGGTTTGGGATTTGCTTTTCCATTCCAGTGTCAAATTGTGAGAAACATCAAAGCTGCTGGACAGTCATGGGATGGCAAATATTATTGGGAAACTGTGCTGAAACAGAAAGTGTTGAAAAAACATTCAAACCAGCAGGATAGATTTGATCAGTTGAGTTTCCTGCATGATTTTGCCAGTTGCATAAGTGCAAATATGATTCAAGCACTTATTTTTTTTCCAAAGAGATGGATTCGGTAGGTAGCCAGAAAATTCATCTGACCTCAATCCAACTGAGAATCTTGGAGCCATCATGAAGAAGTGTTTTTTCCTGAACTTGCCCTCTAAAACAGCAGCATTCTTGACAGATCTTGAGGCAGATAAGATTTGGAGGCAATAAAAAAAAACACTTATTCACTCTTTTAAAACTAGGTTGGATTTTATGAAGGCTTCTGTATGAAATCTATTAAAAATATCAATAGTATATTGTTTTAGTGCTCAGCTGTTTTGTTCCTTATATTTATGAATGAATGTCTATCAAATATTACTTTAATCATAGACAATTTTCTTTTTCTATTCTCTTTTTTATTTTGAATCCCTTCCTCAATTCCTTCTGACCAATTATTTGAATCAAACTCAGGACATATTTTTTTGGATGCAGTAGGAGTGTGTACCAGTTTAGGGATAATCTTTCTGCTTAAGTCTTCTGTAGAAAAAATAAGTATACAATAGTGTGTCTTTGAAACTATCCATTGTTGCACAATCTCTTGGATTTTTTTCCTGAGATATTGTATGCAGCTTGTAAACCTCTTATAGATATGTATATTTTGACTGTGCATCTAGTTTCATACTCATTTGCAAGCATGCATACTAGCAACTTATGCCATGACCATCCAGCCAGTAAAGAAATATGTGTGTCAGAATATATGAATGCACGATTATTGATAATCCCAATATCTGTTTAAATGATAATCGTGATAATATCTAATATCATTGAGGTTAATGTTATAAATGTGCATTATTAATGCCATGGATATGTGGAAAGGAATGACCTTTGAATTCATTCAACTTAGTACAAAATGTCATTTGTTTTATGACATTTTAGCATGTCAAACATTAGGCATAGCAAAAGGGGACAGTCATCCCCGGGTGCTGGTATGAAGGGACACAACATTTCCTCTTGCCTATGATGCCTGTTAATTAATAATTATGCTCTACCCTAGGATATAGCGCAACTTCCCCCAGGCGCTATCTTTGCCTTTGGGCACTGAAAACCCTTGCTACACCATTGTCACAATGCAAAAGTAGCATTTAATTGAATAGAACATAATTTGTATACTTCTTATGTTATATAACTCATATATAGATTTTACTTGCACATGACTAATTAGATAGATTACTGAAAAGCCCAGTCTAGATCTGATTATACATTGGTGATATGTCTTTAAAATATTGAAAGTTGATTTTCTAAGAAGTGAGATAACATTCTTATCATGGTTTTCAACCTGGATTTTAACTGGAGTTGAAAAATGATTTGTGATGAGGCATATTTGCTGCAATGTCTTTACCAAATTACACCTTATACAAAATGTTATATTGAGAAAAACCTTTTAAAATTTGAAATCAGAAATTCCTTTCCTCCCTGGAAATGATGGTTAATATGCTTCAAGGACCCAATAGTAATGACTAATTCAAAAAGCCAAATAGTCACTAACCTTGTGCCAGCACCATTAAACTATCTCCTGGGTTCGCATATTTGTTTGGCTGATTTTATCAAACACAAGGATTAGACTTAGTGTGCACCATCTGCTTCCATTCACTTTTATCCTTTGTATCTACAAAAGTAATTTGATTATTTGTCAGTTATGAAGCTGTGAGTTTCTCATGTCTATCCTCATTCAAAGCCTTTCAAACAACAGTTATTTTATCTTCATAATATGTAACAGACAACACTTTAAAAAAAACAATATTGAGAGCAGAATGTAATAACTTCCACACTTTTATGATTAAAGTAACTCTGAAAACAGCAAATCAATAGATATTTGTTGAGCTGACAGAACTGTGGCACATTGCCATGTTCATGGAACAGTCAGTAGATAATGAACTTACTTTTACTGGCTTACAAGATGACCTCACTAACCACTTCACGGGAGTGGTCAGAGAGAGGAAGATTATATTTGCTGCATGATATCAAAATAATTTATTTATAGAAATCTAAGGGGGATACGAATTAGTATTAATAGTTGTCAGGCAGGCATCCTAACCAATGAACTGTAATAGATAGACAGGCAGATAAATAAAGCAAAAGGCTCTAGTCTTTTTAATGTGAATCATTCTGTGTTGGCCTTTACAGCTTTAAGATGATGAATTTAAAAAATATATTTGTTGTGGTTTTCAATCAAATCATTACAATATAGAGTAATAATGTAAACTAGCATTCCAAGGGAAATCATGAATCACGCCACATATATATGCTTCTTTTTACCTTGTAAATTAAACAGTGGTGGTGGTGGGCAGTGATCACTAAAAAGTGAAAATTTAAAAAAAAAAAGTGAGAATGCTGCTGGACACAAACTAAGGGATCAACTTAGCATAAACTTACATTGTAAATTGAACCACCCAGTAAAAACCTATTTTTCAAAAAAACAAAAAAAAACATTTTCCTTACTCATTGAGGGGAGTGTGTGTGCAAAATTCCAAGTTTCTACTCTAAATGGTTAGGGCTGGGCGAAGTCCAGATACATAGATACATAGATCCATATAAATGTCAGAACACATGAATAACCTAAACCCTGCAACAGTATTTAAACTAGTGTTGTGGGGAGTGGTGATTAACTAAACCCAGCAACAGTATGTAAACTAGTGCTGTGGGTAGTGGTGATTTTTAGAATTAATGATATTATGCCAAGTGTTGGATATACTTTTGGTGGTGTTTGTTTTTACATGAGTATTATGTAGGATATAAGATATAAGGATATAAATTCTAAATATCAATTTAGTGAAAACCTTAGTTTGTAAGACCTATTAGAAACTGTCAACCAAAACTGTTAACATAAGTTTCTTCAGTTTTTAAGTTGGTCTCGCTGGCTGGCTGGCTATTTATGTATCATGCATACAGGTCGCACCAATTGAACTAGAGGGCTGAAAATTTAAACATTTACTCCTTATTATGATTAGAAATTCCTCCCCATAATAGGTTTTTAGTGGGGGTTCAATTTACAATGTAAGTTTATGGTAAATTGGTCCTTTAGTTTGTGTCCAGCAGCATTCATTGGTTTATTGAAAAATCAGACTTTTTATGTGATCACTGCCCAACAAAAGAGAGGTAACTTATTCATTAATCATCCTTTTTTCCAATTTTTTAATTTTAATCACTCCCAACATGACATGCTGCCAAAAGATGTTCACATTACGGTTTCTATTGAGTGACTAACCAGAACTGTTTTCAAAATCTTTTGTTCTTTCTAAATGGCAAGTAGTTTATTCTATTGAGTTACTAAGAAACAGATGCTACTCAATATAAGAAATAAAATTGTGTGAGTCAATTAACACTTTTGAGACTCTTGTCATTCTGCATACATTTTACTTTTAGGTGACTACATTATTCCCAAGTTTGCATAACATCTGCACTTCCAAATATATGGTGAATAATTCAATATTATGCGATTATAGAGAATTCTACTTTTAGCTGATCAGCTTTGGTTATTGAATTGCAATTGAGAATTATCAATAGTTCACAGATTTGGTAAAATGACATTGTGTGAAAATGCTTCAAGATGAATATGCAGGTCAATGAGAATTGCTGCTTCCAGATCTTTAATGCTACCAGTATGTCTCACACTGGTAATTCATCTATTACAGAGCTACTTAACCTATAAACTATTTATTGTAGAAATTTAAAAATTATTCATAGAAGTATATAACAACTTTTAATGCAGATTGTTACTGTCTATACAAACTGCTATTAAAGTTTTTATTATGACTTGTTCTTCTACAATATATGTTTTAATTGAACAAAATTACGACTGTATTTTTAAGCTTCGTTCAACTGTAGAGTTATTCTAATTGCTTTTTTTTCTTTTATAACTGCTTAAAGTTTTGGTCATCAAATCTTTCTGCAGACAGAGGCAATCCAAACCTAACCCTCTTGGTTTTAGTTTCAGACATCAGAGTATTTTCCTGGCCTACCAACTGTAGTGCAATTGGGAGGTGCTGTCTAGGAATGTATCCCTAGTTCCCTGGTTAGAATTTGTAGTGATATTCAAATTATTCAAAGTGACCATAACGGTCAGTATATAATAAATAAACAAATTTAATAATTAAAAAGTAGCGTTTTTCTTAACATTATTTTTAACAGTCAAAATCAGATTTAAAATATAAACTAACACAGATTTTGAGATTGACTAGCCATTTTTAGCTACTAGCCTCTTTCCCGCTAGTATATGCATGCAATTATATCCGTGTATTTATAATATAAAGAATACGCAGAGTCACTATAGCACCAATTTTGCTTCCTACCACATGGAAATGGAAAGTCTATTCCGTAAAATGTTTTAAAGTAAGTTTCTCTCCTCTTTCTCAACAGAACTTATATTATGTGCAATCAATCGTTTGCATTATTGATATTCTGTAAACGTGGATGTTCCTTTATTTGCTCAATTACGTTCTTTGTTCGTAATTAAATGATTATATCTATACTGAAAATATGTCTTGCTTGTATTTTCTTGGCCTGCATTCACTGTTATATTTGACTGAATTTATACCCAAACAGTACAAACAAAAATACACACACTTCATTCGCAAACTACTCAATTTCTAAAAGGGTCAAACAAAGCCAAACCGTTAAGAACAATACACATTCTTAACAAATTATATTATAGGGATCATCCCTATAAATTATTTATGGATTCCCCATCTGACAGTGAAGGTGATCCAGCATTCTTAAAAAAATGTCACTGCATGTACAGAGTAGAACAATATATATGCTAAATCTTCACATTTTTCAGCTATAAAAGGACCTGGTATTTTTTGTAAAAAGATTTTTTCTTCTCTACTAAGCACAGGTGCCTACAGAGCATTGAACTGTATATTGAACTTAAGTAGCTCTTCATCAGGCTCATATATGCACTTTCCTTTACTCTACACACACTCTAGTAGGATTCCCTATCTATTCTTTTAACATCCTTTTGAAGTGGATGATGAGCTCCCTTTTCTTTCCATATATGTTCTGCTATGCCTGATTTCATAGTTTCACCTCAGTTTATGGCTTTTCAATGCTTTTCAAATCTAATTTTTATGTGCTAGTCGGTTTAGCCCTAATAAACATAGCGTTGTATATATTATATTACTATATATTATTTAATACTTATACAGGGAGATCCAATGAGGATTGAACCCACTAACCACAGCTAACATGATTGGCTTGAGTTACTTTACTAAACTGTCAGCCATAGGTGGAAGTTTATAGAGTAATCCAGTATGTCCACTCTACAGATAACACTGTGTAATTTTTGTATGTCTTATTTCAAGTTGAATAAAGCCATTATTTATGGTCAAGATTTTGTTCTTATTCACAACACACAGTAATAAAAAAAACAGCAAAGATGAAAATACTTGTCTGAATAACTTGTGGATTAATGACAATATTTTTCAAATCATTGCCGATAGGAATTTATTTGTCTTCCTATGAAGGCTTATTTTTTTAGTTTTACACATATTCTATTGAATACTGATCAAATGTTTTAGAAAGTTAGTATTTTGTGTGCTAACACGCTTAAAAGAACTCTGCCTGTTGATATTGTAGATTTCACAAGTGCTAGGCTGGCCAACTGTGAGAAATGCCTTTTTGTGAAATTGTTTTCCCTGTCATTCGTAAACTTATGATGATAAATTCTTCAATTCAGCACACTGTACAGAGAAATTAAACCAGTGACTCAAGCATTATGCTTTACCACTAATCCATACATGCAAAGGCAGTTAAAGATAAACAAAATCAACTCACATTCAAACTTAAAACACTTTCTTTCAGGCAATCGACTTTTATTGCAAAAAGTATTACTTAATATTTTGTATGAATTTTCATATTTCTCCTTGGTCCAGCAGGAGCAGATGCATAGCTGAGGGAGAAGGAGGGCTATCTGAAAATGCCTTCCAGGCCCTCGATGGAGGGGAGCTTCCAAAAGTTTTATAAAAAGTAGTTCACCTACTGCATTTCTAATGACTAATCTCACTAAATGTTGGAGTGGGCCCCTCAAGAATTCAAGACCCCAGGCCGCCAAATCACCAGCTAGACCTCTGAGCAGGAGTCAGTGTTTCCTCTTCTTCACCCACACCTACAAATCTATAGCTGTTACTCTTTGTATTGTTATTGTTGACCTTGGCAACTTATGCTCAGAAAATCAAATCATAGATGTATTAAATTCTTTGGGCAATAAGACAGGAAATAAAGTGGCCTACTTGAGCAGTCAATCGACTGTGCAAATATAAATGGATGGATCATTCTCTAACACTTGAGCTAAAATTAGATACTATTTCTTTATTTATGGCTATGAAAACATTTTCTCAGAAAACACATTTTTTGTGTGTCTTGATCTGAGATTTTATTTGCTTAAAGAATGCTTTCAATATGGAACCTTTTTGTGTGGCTCAAAATCTCATTTAGAATCAACATTATACTCTTCAAGTAATTTACTTTTATCAAAGCCACTTGTTACAGAAGCTAACAAAACAGAATAGTTGAAGAGTGACTGAGAAAGAAAAAGACTCCAAGTGTTCTTTTCTGGATAAAAAATGAAATATCATTAATGTTCATTCAATTCAATAAAATCAGATGTTGACATGAAATTGTAATTTTAAGAAAATTATCTGAATAGCTCTTTTTTTTCTCCAATTTTCTTTACAAATGTTTAGGTATTTTTGTGCTTCAGACACACCATCCATCAATGCAAAAGTAATTGTAAACATCAAATATTTCTCCTGACTTCATAAGTTTTGCCAAAAGAATTTAGTGTTTTATTACAAATTCATTAGATCTATATATACTAGTTATTACCCGTGAAAAAGTACATGGATATATTTGAAATTCTAAAGGATGAGTTTCTTTTAGAATAGAGTAGAATATATAT